>PQWD01009582.1:0-78523 GCA_019425675.1 Leucinodes orbonalis | reverse complement strand
GTACTCGGCTTTGCGTTGTAGGTACTGTAGAACGAAGCTTAGCATTATTTATATTCTTGTTCAAGTATCGGACTTCGATATTCAAAAAAATAAATCACACGTTTATGTTTAATTCAGATTGAATGTGTTATACAATCATTCAATAAAATTTTGACCTTAAGGAGTCATATGAAGGGTATATTAAGTAATTTCCCTTTAAATTGTAAAAAATAATAAAAGAAACTTAATGTTAAAGTACCTAAGAATCTATTAATAATTCTAAAAAAAAAGTCGCGTTGGGGGACCGCTCCTAATTATTTCTTTCTTATCTACGATATTTTTCATAAGATGGTTATCTCTTAATTTTGTTTTTATGTTCACCTCTGTTCACAGACATCGGAAGAAATCTGTGCCTCTGTTACTTAATTAGACTTTTTGTATTTAAATTGTTAGTTTAAGAGCGGTCCCCCAACGCGACGTTTTTTTAAGAATTATTAATAGATTCTTAGGTACTTTAACATTAAGTTTCTTTTATTTTTTTTTACTTTTTAAAAGGAAATTACTTAAGTTCTGTTCGGGGGTATTTTAAATTTTTATTTAATTTTATTTCATACATTTATAGGTAGGTGAGTTTAAGTTAGATTTTAGGAATTGCAGTCATTCGGTTACTCTCCCCACTTTCACTCCTCACAACTTTTAAACAGCTCAACCGATTTCATCAAACATGTCTAAGAACACTCGCACATAAGTCACCTTTAATACATAAAAAAACTAAATTGAAATCATGCATGCATTCGGGAGTTATGATGCCACAGACAGACAGACACAGACGACACGTCAAACTTATAACACCCCTCTTTTTGCGTCGGGGGTTAAAAATCAAAAGCACGAGCATACTACAATGTCACTGACATGTAGCGAGTGACTTGATTATGAATGAAAATTCTGCCTAACTGACGAGATGGGCAGAATTTTGTCGCGGACACATTTTGAGTGAGATCATGTAGTAAGTCTGACGCTCTTACGGTGAAGGAAAACATCGTGAGGAAACCTTCATGCACGCCTGCGAAGAGATTCGTAGGTTATGTGTGAAGTCGTCCAATCCACACTGGGCCCGCGTGGACGACTAAGGCCTAATCACCCTATACGGGTAGGCTCGTGCCCCTCGGTGGGGACGTTTAATGAGCTGATATGATGATGATGATGATGTAGTAAGTTTATTGTTTATCTAAGTTCATAGGTGTTTCATTTGGTAGCTCGTAGCGACATCTGTTGTGTAACCACTAACTTACAACTCCGCGCATCAGCATTCCAGAAATTTTGCATGTTCAAACATGACCTTGGTATAAAAATTTCTGAAAGGCGCTTTGTAAAATGCTTGGGTAAAATAAACAACCAATGGCAGAGGATAATTAAATAAACTTAAACACTATACGTAAGACGAGACGCATTCTGAGCAATTATTCCAAGTCTTCGATAAAATTAACTCCTTCCAGATTTTAATTCGAGAAAACTATATATTCAAATTGCCAACGATTCGGTTATTTCTGAATTCTTAATTTCATCCACACCACGGAATTAACCGAAGTCCTCTAAGGTACATTATAGTAGAATTGTTTACCACGCACGCCAAAACTGGGAAATTCCAGGTGAAGCTGAAAAGGCCATCTGCGTCCAATAGCAATAGTCAGTTCGAAAAAATCTCTGAATTCAGTTAGGTTACTTAACGTAACGGAAATTTTTCTTGCTCAAAATAACCTGTCATGTTTTTCAAAAGGAGCATATTACAGAGATATAAGTCGGCAAAGAATTTCTATATTGAATATTGTCGAGGAGGGCCATTTGTGGACGCTTTGGTAGTTTTTTTATTACACGCAAATGAGAGATCACCTGACATTAAGTGATACAGCCACCAATAGACTAATTACTCGTAACGTTAACTACGACTACAATTAGAGGGCTACTACCATTTACTTAATAATAGGCGGTGTAACATTTTTCACCGATCCCTAAATAAATTAGGTACTCAGTTTGACCTGTTAGTATAGTAGGTATGTATGTATGTTTGTGCGCGATTATGTTGTCCTCGATGAAATAACAAGTCCGAATAAATTCATTCGAACACTGCGGTAAAACGCAATAGAGAACGCAAAGTCATACTATCGGAAACAACTAAATCATTAAACAGGTTAGTTTGGCTTCAGTCTCAAAACATGTATGCTAGAACCCCCTACGTACCTATCATTAAGGTTGACGTTAACGACTAATAAAAGAACAAAAATTACAAGTGCAGGTTTATTTTAAAACAATGATAACAGCATAACATTTTCATCTTAAAATCTCAGCTACAAACTAAATAATATAAACCATTATTATAACCACTGAAAACCAGTTTATATAAATATATGATTATAAATTAAAATTTCAATTAAAACAATCTAAAAGTTATTTACAAAAAATATATATCCACATTATTATCACAGGCTTCTTTAGTAATTTTACACTATGGTTAAAACTTATCGTTACCGTTGACTTCAAGATGTAGGTTCTTTCATTGGAATCTAGTACAGTCCACACACTTTGTTTGCAGGCAAGGCTTTGTCTGAAAATGACAACAATTATAAATAATTTATTGACTCAAAGATCTGAGCGTTAGACTTAAAACGCTGCGTGATACGGGTCTCATGGGCAATGACGTAAGTCTATGCTGGGTGCGGGCGAAATGCCTCAGCGTGGCCTTTTGGCAGGATCCTCATAGGTATAGTTTTTCTCTATTTTTTTTAAAGCTATTAAAGAAAAATATGAGTTTTACTCTAAATATAAATCCTATGGTAATCTGTCCGATCTCTCGTCATACCAGTTTCTCTGTGACAAAATTTAAGTGATGAAAGATCATTGCTACAAGCTATACATGGATAAAGTTGAGTCCTCTATAAGTGCTAACCCCAATTCTTTGGTCATATATAAAATTTAAGCCAGTCAGTATAAACTATCCTCCCTGTATGAATTATAAAGTGAAGGTCAGTGATTCTGGGCAAGGGATTTGTGAATTGTTTTCGAGTTATTTTCAGTTTTCGTTTCTGAAATCTACCCATACTCATGGCTTTTTCTGCTGAAGAAGAACAACAACTTTGGAAGAGTCTCTCGCGCAATCTTTTCAAGTTATTAAAAAATTATATTAGAAACCTCAATATCATTTTTCAAGACCTAGCTCCAACGATTGATATTCCTATTGATACCCCAACGTGTGGGTACGATGGAAAAAAACTTTGAGTTTCAATTCATTTTATGGGGAACCCAAAAAATTTTTTTTTAATTCAATTTAATTCAATACCAATTGTTTGCTGATGATTTAAAAAAAATCTACTTAGAGTAGTTATGAAGCTCAGTCGCTGCATGTGGACCTTCTAAGGCTAGTTGAGTACTGCAGGACTAATAGCCTTGATCTAAGCATTCTAAAATGCACAGTTATCACTTTTTCTCGTAAGAAGGACCATGTCCAATTTGATTATACAATTGCTGGGCAGACACTCCCCCCGTACGAATGTCATTAAGGATCTGGGTCTTGTTCTCGATAGCAATATCTCATATAATTGTCACATTGTATATATTGCAAAAAGGGCTATCTCTACTATTGGGATTTTGCTTCGTACATCTAATTATTTTAAAAATATGAAAACACGTGAAAGTAAAAAATTAAGCTTCTTTTATTATCGAAAAACCTTTTTATTTAGAAAAATAAAGTAATGTTGTTTGCGCGCCGGCCATGCGTCGCTTGATCTGTGCGCTGTAACGTGACTTTACGAAGCGATTTTAGGTTATGTTTTACTGCGGGAGATTATCATATACCGCGGGTAACAGCTGGTCTTACTTTAAAAGCCCAGAGAGAATCGGAAAACATTATTCGGTCACCTATACGACGACTGACGATTGCTATACTTGCAAGATCATCAACCAAACGCGCAAACCAATGCGCCATCGAGCCTTAAATCATACATCAACACAACATAAAAATCTTACCAATCATCTTAGGGTACGGCAAGTTAAGAGTGTCCATGATATGTACAAACTCTTTCAAAGACTTGGTCAGTCTCGGGTTGTACTTTTTCTCCTCGCCAACTGTCGTGGCGGTCTGCCCTTTGTAGTCGTGCGCAGGATACAACGTGTAGTGATCTGGTAACGTGAAGATTTTATTGTGCACCGAGTGGTAAAGACCTTCTGAAGAGCCCTCCTGGAAGTCAGTGCGACCGCATCCTCGAATCAGGAGTGTATCGCCCGTGAACGCCATGCCCTGAAAAGGAAAAACCAAAAAAGTAAATTAACTAATCTTTTTCTTTGTGTCATCATCAGCACATTATATTATATGTATTATATGCACGTTCTTACAAAACATAATATTAGTATGTTGATCCGTTGTTTAGTATCCATATTGACGACCCATTTGTGAAGTGGTTAAGACGTCGGCTACTACAAGGGTTGCGAGCTCGACCCCCGGGCATTACAAACATTCGTGTGCATGAACATGTCTGTTTGTATTGGTCTGGGTTTTTTCTATGTATATATTTACAAAAAAAAATTATATAAGTATGTTTATCCATTGTTTAGTACCCATTATACAGGCTCATGCTTAGATTGGGACTAGATGGCGCTGTGTGCATGTGACTGAATATTTATACTATTTATATTCCAAGCTACTGCTTAGTTTGGGGCTAGTGAATATCAGCAGATTTTTATATTTATTTTAAAAATTTTAACTGTACGTGGTCAATCCCGCGGGGAAACCGCAAAACCGAGCACAACATTAAAAAAAATCTAAGTAACGTGATACATTTTATATCTATTATAATTTGGAAAAGAGCAAACCAATATATACGGCATGTCTTGCAGTTTTAAAAAATGCTCTAGTGATATTATATCATAATCCTTACATTTACAAATGAGAATATTATACTTTTTACACATCCTTATCAATGGACTATTCTGCGATCCATTATACCTAGTTAAATCTATAAACGAATCATATAGTATAACGAATCATAGTTATAATTAAGAAGGGATCATTTTCAGTCAGTTACTTGTTTAATTTGACCATTACCGATAAAAAATACTAGAAACAAACTTTAAGACACGTATTCTTATTGCCCGGTGAAGCTGTAAAGTCAGTTGTGAAAAAAACCACGTATTCTTTCACTCACGAACGAGACTCAAGCTTTGATCTTTACATAGAGTTAGAAAGGGATGCCGCTATTCATCGTATTTAGCGCTATCCCTTTCTAACTCTAGATCAACGCTTAAGTCTCGTCAATACAGAGCAACGCTCGAGTCTCGTTAACACGAGCCTAAGTACCTATACCAAAACTCACCTGCCCATGACATATATATGTGATACAGCCATTCGTATGTCCCGGCGTTGTAGCGGCCAACAGTTCAAGACTCCCAAACTTGACCACGTCCCCGTCTAACAGATGCACGTCGGCTTGGGCGCCGGACGCTTTGCCGATCACACTGCGAGCGCCCGGCAGGAGGGACTTGAGTTTACCCGTGCCGGTCACGTGGTCGGCGTGCATGTGTGTGTTCACTGGAATAATCGTGTGGCGATTAGCTGATTGGTCAACTAATGATGACTGTCCATTGGTTGATTTGTAAGTATAAGTAAGTAGTAAGTATCTGCGAATTACACATATCCTAAAAATATCGGAATATAGCAGCTTAATGCCAACTAATTTGGCGGTCGAAATATAAATGAATGATCAGCAGGGATAAAATGATGATTATAAGAATACCTTAATACGTGTGGAGGCCTAAAATCTCCCTTTATTAATTCCATTACCATTTTAATGGTTGACAAAGCACTCACTGCTCCTTCGGAGTTGCGAGTGTCCATGGGTAGCGGTGTCGCTTAACATCATGGTTAACCAATTGCTCCTTTTCATAACTATGAAATTTAAAAACAACTGTATTTGGGATTGTTCATATTTTTTCAATTTTTTATAGCTATTGCGCGGTCTGTGTATTTTGTGCAGTGTGCATTCGTTACCTAACCTAGAGGCGAACGAAATATCTTTGCGAGGACTTTAAGCACTAGGTATATTTTCCAAATATTTTTTTAGAACAAAATTTATTGTTTTTAGATTTTAATTGTGATCAACCGATGCAGTAGAGGAAGAGGCTTCAGTGTCGGTGTTCAGTCAATCATTAATCTGAAGTGACTTTGTGCGAACCCCCTTTTAGGTGCGTGACCCCTCTGGGCGCAAAATGACGAAGATGGCAGAAGTCAAACGGAGGTCAGGAATCTAGAAATAATGGAAAATCTATCCTCTGGCGGTCAGGTCATCAGGGTTAAAGGTCCTGTACGGCAGTAGTAGTCTATCTAATAAAACTTACTTGCAAACAGCAGCTTGAAACCCAGCTCCTTGATGAGCGTCGCATCCCTTTCAGCGTGCTCGATGACAGGATCGATGAGCACAGCCTCCTTGGTGGTCGGATCCGCCAGCAGGTACGTGTACGTACTGCTCACTGTATCGAACAACTGTCACACAATAACTATTTGAGAATATGTACTGAAAACATGATAATATGAATTAGCTAAATAAATAGTTAATAAGATAAAAAAAAGTCGTTAAACATTCATTTTGCAGAACAGTATGTCTCTCCCTCTTTGAAAAGGCCCAAAATTTTACATTCAATTACGGTAACAGGTTTGATCTGAACCTGTGATAGATTTGAGTAGATTTTAATATTAATTTGGCATTCGTGTGCCTTTGTGTGTGTGTTCTTTATGAACCTGATTTAAATAAATCATTTTAGATTTTGATTTAAAGGTTACAAGATTAGCGCGAACCTAAGATGGAGAGGCCGTATCTTTATTAACATTTGAATCTCACAAATATACCTACGCAAAGACAAAAATATCATTTTCACTTTATTTTAATACTTCACAAAGGGGGCAGTAACTTTACTTAGATAGAACTTTATATACGTGCACCAAAATTTACGTGTATAGACGTTAATCAAAGATTTATTTGTCTTCGCTAAAGTATTGATTTAGTACATGTCAACTCAATAATTCAAAGCGAAACCTTAGCTACCAAAAGCAAAAAGAAATCCATAAGAAACTACTTACAAAGTAAATGGACCCAAATTATAGTCGTACTTCGTAGACATACCTACTCTCATTATAAAATCGTTACTACAATATTCCTAAACCTTGAACTCAACATGGAGGTTAAGCGGAAAAGCTCTTAGTAGTATGATAACTTTGAATAAAATCTTGCGTATTGTTGTTATGTATCTAAACTTTACCCTAAAAATCTCGATGAATAATACCGATTATGACATCTATGTGAATTATTATTCTACCTTTACCGACAAAACCATATGTTTTTTTTATTTTTTTAACTTATAATTTTTCTACACAAGTAATTTATATACTAATTAATTTCAATTATCTGAAACTCTTAGTGAATCTCTATAAGACTAACTATGGCGTCAAGTTATTATTATTGAAACAAATAAAGGATTTGATACGATACATCGCGATTGCTTAAAATATCGTGTATTAAGCGTTTTAGATTTGTTTTCACTACACTTTCGATTGAACTAAAAACCAAGAGCAAGGAGACAAAATTTCCCATCGTCATCATTTCAACAAATATGTCCACTGCTGATCAAAGGCTTCTACTAAATTATTCTGCGAACCGATCTCAAGCAGTCGACATCCATCTGCTACCTGACACGGTGGCAGTGCCACCTTGACCAGGTCAACGGTTCATTCGTTCCCGAAATAATTATTATAAATAATAATATATAAACAAATAGCTCACCTGTCTAAAAAACATATTAGATCCGGACGCAACCGCAGTAGACGCCATTCTAACTGTAGCGTGTGGTGTTAACAGCACACTAGCCCACCTAACACTGGCCGCTGGCAACTTTAGGAGCATCCTATAACACATTTATTACACCATCAATTATGTACATTACGTAGTACCGCGTTTGACGTTGCGGCGTTGTAATATAAGGAAAATCAGGTGAAATGTACCGGACATTCCGTAAGCGCTTCCTATCTTTTATAATAAATAAACAAAAGTGTGAGAGATATCACCCATTTTGCTTAATCATTTAAAAGGCCTTCTCTTCTCTTCAACCTATCGCAGTCCATAGGTCTCCCCCATATTGCACCAGATATCCTGGTCCTTCGCTTTTCTCATTTGAAAGGCGTATCGATGACAATATGTATGGAATATAAGAACGTTCAAATGTCTGCCGCAGCTTCAGCTGGCGCTTAATCGAAAAATCAATGAACTTAAATCATAATATATGAAAAAAATATACCATAGCCTGTTCTGTTCAGTAAAGCGTAAATAGCTGTGGCAGTCTTCTTAGTAATGCAGCTTCTTATTCCCATTATTTTTTTTAATATCAATCACATATTATAAAAAAATAATTATATTATAAAGATTTTCCAAATATTTTCGATAGCCTTAGATTTACGGGCAGATGGTACACGGATACTGAATGCAACGATGATACTAGCATAAAGCTAATATCACAGAAGCGATGAGTACCTCACCACTGTTATTATTATTGTTACTATCTTATGACGTAATGATATTGTCACAATATTTAGTGATTACACATCTAAAGATTTAAGGATTTCAAGGTAGCAAAACCTGCATTGTGTGTTACGGTGATGATAATGACGCTTACATCATAAAGTCGTAATCTTAATGTATTTCAACAACAACATCGTAACAGTTATTTATTCAACCATAATCGTCAGCATTAGACGTCCCGAGCCTACCCGCAAAGGGCATATAGGCCTTAACGATTAGGCTCGTGCCGTCATGTAGTCGTTCACGCGGGACACATATCTTTGTTTATCCCCACTTCATTCCGGCTTGAAGCACACAATGGACAAATTGCAAAACATTTATATTTTTTTTGACAGCTCACTCCTGTAATAACTGTTTTATATTTGACAAAATGAACTACAGTAATCATGTGCTTTATTGATGGGTAATGCCACTGATGAAGTGCCTGTGCACATAGGAGACACAGACTGTCAAAATTATTGATTATCCAAAATTCAAAAGATCCAAATATTTAATTCACACATTTTGACTTTATTTGATAAACATGCGCCATTACATAAAGTCCGTGTCAAGCGCCCTCCTGCTCCTTGGCTTACCGATGCGGTACGCATCGCTATGGGTAGAAGAAACAGGGCTTTTCGTTTATTTCGTAAGGACAGGACTGATGACAACTGGCAGCGGTATAAGATTGCCCGTAACCGTTGTAACCAGATGATCCGTACCTGCAAACGTCGTTTTATACATAAGCAGATCGCTGACTCTTCGGCTTCCAATGTCTGGAAGTTTCTTAACTCCCTAGGTATTGGTAAGTCGAAGACTAGTAGCATACCTATTACCATCTCGCCTAATGACATCAATTTGCATTTTACTGACTTGCCTATGCTTGATATACACACTAAATCGAGATCTCTTGAATATATTTCATCTCTTCCTATTCCAGGTATAAGCTTTAGTTTTGCACCTGTTCCTCAAGCTGAAATAAAAAAGCATATTCTTTCCATAAACTCTAAGGCAACTGGTATAGATGGTGTTAGTCGCCTTATGATTGTCCCCTTATTGGAGTATCTACTGCCAATCATCTCACATATTATAAATTTTTCTCTTGAAACTGGTATTTTCCCCGATGTTTGGCGCAAAGCTCTTGTCCACCCGCTTCCTAAGTTATCTAACCCCTCTTCTCCTAGCCACTTCAGGCCCATTTCTATCTTACCCTTTCTTTCAAAAATTACGGAAGCATGTGTATTAAAGCAGCTGTCTTCGCATTTGACACAAAATAATTTATTAAACCCTTTCCAGTCTGGTTTTAGATCAGCTCATAGTACTTCAACTGCTCTGCTTAAGGTAACTGAAGACATTAGAGAGGCCATGGAAAGTTCGAAGCTCACTGTTCTTGTCCTATTGGATTTTTCCAATGCCTTTAATACAGTAGACCATGACCTTCTGCTCGCTATTTTATCTACTTTGGGCTTGGATTCTGCGGCGATTGATTGGTTTTCATCGTACCTCTCTGGGCGTCAACAATTTGTTTCTGTAGGGTCTTCTGAGTCCGATTGGAACTCCATAACTTCTGTGTGCCCAGGGCGGAATACTTTCCCCTCTCTTATTTTCTATTTTTATAAATTTAATAACTTTACATATCGATTGTTCGTATCATTTGTACGCTGACGACCTGCAACTGTACTTGGGTGGTAGTCTTAATGAACTTTCTGGGGTGGTTGATAAATTGAATGAAAATCTTGAACGTATATCTTGCTGGTCACGTAATTTTGGGGTTACTGTTAATCCATCCAAATGTAAAGCAATCGTTGTTGGTAGTTCTAGACTTCTGTCTAGATTAAATATGTCGGATTTGTCACCTATTGAGTTCGAGGGTTGTGCTTTGGAGTATTGTAGTTCAGTTAAAAACCTAGGCTTACATCTGGACTCCACCCTTAACTGGGATACACATGTTTCGGAAGTGAGTAGCAAGGTCGTTAGTTGTCTGAGGTGTTTGTACAGATTCAAGTTCTTTCTTCCTTTTTCAACCAAACTCGCTCTGGTACAAACATTGATTTTGCCTATAATTGACTACGGTGATGTATGTTACCCCGACCTATCTGTGGCCCTTTTAGGTAAATTAGATCGCCTTCTGAATAATTGTGTTAGATTTATTTATGGCCTACGTAAATACGACCATATTTCCTTCCACCGCACCCAGCTTAAATGGCTTCCTATCCGACAGCGCCGGAATGTAAGATTGCTTTGCGCTCTTTATTCAATACTTAACGATCCTCTTTCCCCTGTTTATCTAAGGGAAAAGTTTAAATTTTTGTTCGAAACTCATAGTCGGTCTCTTCGCTCCTCAGACAACCTGCATATCTGTACTCCCTTGCACCACACTGATTTTCTGAGTAAGTCTTTTACCGTACGAGTGACTCGGCTTTGGAATGAACTGCCTTTAGAGATTAGATCAGCTGAGTCTAAATTTTCTTTTAAGAAAAGATTGAAATTATTTTACTTACAAATTAATTTGTAAGCTTTTATTTGTTATTATTTTTAATTAATTATTTTCTTTGAATCTCACCTTTTATCATAAGTATTTATGTATTGCATTTCAGGTTTTTTTTTATCGTTGCATTATTATTATTTTTCATATTACTGATTATTATATTTGGATATGTATATATGTATGTATTTATTTGATTTGTATATTATGTATTTTTATATGTATATTTATGTACNTATGAAACGTTCACGCCTACCTACTGTCATGTATGTATTTTTATTGTTAAAATATTAGTAAATGCAGAATATATTCGTATGTAGAGAACAAACAGTTCTGAGTCGAGCACACATATATATAAATACGGTGCATTCATAAATGTACACTTGCGTTTGTTGTATTTCTGTCTCTTTTTTTCGTACTAAAATACAATATATGCACCTCTTTCTATTAGCGGAGCGTCATTGACCTGCTTCATCCCCACCATAACCAGTCAATATTCCACCACTGTAAGTACACAGGCAGGCAACACTTGTGTGTGTAGCTAGCCAGCCGCCACTGCGGCTGTGCAATGTATTGATGTAAACATTCCGTTGTCATTATTTCAGTGCGTGCGTTTCGTAGATTGTATGGAAATCTTGCAAGACGCACTAGAATATGTAAACAGCTGTTTATGACTTATTAGACTTTGTGAAAATACTGTGTTTTTCTTGATAAACTTGAGCACTAACAGTGTTGAGAATTCTTTGTTTTAGAAACCAGTGTTTTTATTTCGAAGGTCGTGATAAAAATATTGATATGCGTGCAATTTGTTAAAGTAATTATAAATGGTGTTTTGTGTTATCAGTGGACGTAGTATATTTCATTTGGGATACTGATCTGCAATATCGCTTGATATCAGGTGAGTACCTATTTGTTCTAGCTACCACAAAGACTATTTGTAAAACTTTGTGTAGAATTAAAAAAACAGGATTTTCTATTATATTATCTACAGTTAGCACATAGGTATTGAAAAAGGATTATTTTGTTTTATTTTATCTTTTAATTATTTGTGTTTATGTACTTTTTCCGTAATTTATTTAATGATCGAAACCTGTTTGTATTGGTGTGACGCCACTCAAAGAAACTACTTCCTTGTTTGAAGCAACTATCCGTGCTATGTACAATGTACCGAACGATTTTATTGTTGTAATGTTAAAAACAAAATACTACCTAGGTATAGGTGCTTTAATAAATTCATACATACAGCCTACAAAAGTTACGCAATAAAAATACGCTAAAAACGTATTGTATTATTATTTTAGTATTATTTACCAGTAGGCGATAGCGACATAATTTAAGATTACACTCTGAAAAAAAAATTCCAAGTATAGGTATGTACATATTAATGAACCTCCAAAGAGCTATGCGTAACGTCGCTGATACCATGAAGTAGATTTTTATTTTGGATCTAATAATATTTAAGGCCTTGACTGAGTTCTGAAAAGGTAATTCAATCATAGTAAATTTTACATCATTTAAGTATATTTATACCATAACACTTCAGTAACCAAACAATCAAGCCCACTTTACACCTACTTATTTTAAATTAAATGTATCAATTTAAATAAACAATTATTTACCTAGTTATTGAAGAATTATGCCTAGAAATAGCCAATATAATGTTTTTGTGGAATGACTGAAAGGAATAATAATACTTCTGTAAATACAGTTTTCAGCCATTATTTAATGTAGGTATCGTTTAAATAATCGCGCAAATTGCGTTCCCGCGCATTGCAACACACGTCAGAAATAGTCTGTCCTTGCGTACGTGCCGTACAAATTTAGCTAACGTAAAATCAGCTCAAACGATGCGTTTAATTATTCTAAATAAAAGAATTCACTGTCAGCGTCATTTCATAATATAAAAGAAGAAAGACCTTCTTACTACCTAGATAGAAGTTGATGGGAGTCTTTGAATGTAATTTTTGTTCAGCAAGTCTTAAAGGCTGTCGACGTAAAAATCAACGCAATAAAACTCACAGAACTAACAATTGTAGGGTAAAGAAAATTGGAACAGTGGCAAAAATTACTATTCCTTACTAAAACTATACGAAATTGAGGTTTCCTTAAGTTAGATTCAGCAGTTGACTAAATACATTATTGTGTAAATAGGTAATGTGTACCGTAACTGTTCTTATTTCCAAAGATATTTTTATAATTCCTTTGCTCCTGAGTAAAAATTAAAATAAAAAATCATCATCACTTTTTTCGCCGTACAGTCCTCTGTTGGACATGGCCTCTCTTGATGACTCAACTTTAAATAGTCACGCTGATCTAAGGCGGATGGTCACAACCTTTATAGTTGTTCGGCAGGTTGTACCAACGGCCGGCGGAGTAGTTAGGATACAATACGGGATATAAGTGGAGAATACTCTCGATTGATAGATGGGCAAAAACTCCTGAAAAACCTTTTTTTTCATCCCACGGTATTATACGAGCGCCTTTAAGTACCTAATACAGATTCAACATAAATTATAAAATAACAACTAGAAACAACAGTCTATGCGATTTCGGCGTATAAAATAAATTACTTGTTTTCTCTCTTTTATGTTAAATAAACAATTGGACGTTCAATCACAATACAAGCTTATAATCACGTACGTACTCAAGGCGCACTTGACTAATGAACATTAAAAACAAAGTCTACAATACTAGACTGCGTCATTTGCTCACACTGCGATATTGTGACCTTCGAAACTTCTTATGCGTGTGGACAGAACAAAGACAGACATATCATCTTTTAATTCTAACGCAAAAATAGTAAAACGGGAAACGATGCCATGTATGCGGCAATTAACGATTGGAAGTAATTAAACGCAGTCACATTTGCAAGTTATGCAAAGAAAATACAAAAAGTTTAAAATCAAGTGGACAGCCTTGAGCTAAGTGGCAAATGTCGCCTAGATTAAATACATGCGTGATTCCCATTTTGGGCTACAGTGTGGTAATAACTTGTGACGTGAAGATGATAACTTGAGTAGGATGATGATGACGATAATTAAAGTATCATCATCATCCTACCAATGCAGGGAACAAGTCTTCCCATAAGCATAGCCATGGAGAGATTAGGCTATAACCCACCGCGCGGACCCAATAAAGATTAGTGGGTTTTAACGACTACCATCTTAAGATTATGGCCGGGACCGGCGGCTTAACGTGCCTTCCCAATCAAGGAATCATCTTTGTTTTCCGTCAATCAGGTGATTCAGCTGGGATTTCACAAAGTGACGGTCACTTTGCTCTATCCCGATCCCAATCTAGACCATGAAGTCAATTAAAGTATCCAGTACCTTTGTGTCTGTTTATCCAACAACAGATAAACCAAGAGCATAACATCCCCATCTATCCATACGTATGCACCCTATTTATAAAAAAAAACTATATTTAAGTATGGTTTAATATATATTGGGTACAGGCTAATGCTTAGTTTGGGTCTATAGATGGCACTGTGTGAATGTCAGTGGATATATATTTATTCATAACTTTTAGGGCTAGATAAATAATGAGATTGAGATCCTACCTAATCTATTCGCGATGCCCCTTGTAATCAAACAAGTTTTAAAAGAACCGCCTCTTATGCCTTCCATAGCTGTATATTCTGTTACTTTATTGCGACCTTCTTTCTTATTGTTCTAGCCTATGTATTAAAAGCTTCGTCGCATGTTGGTTACACATTATACCGCCCCTACATCGGCTGCCTTGGTGTATTTCCATATTTTTCATGTATGTACTCTCGAAACGAAGGAAAATTGTTTTCGATAGTTTTATTTCAGTTTCAGGCAATAATGTAACTTTGCTTTGAGCACTAGCCAGGGTACTTCGTTATGAACGAGGATAAAGCGAAGTCGTGAGATAAAGACTAACTCAACGTGGGATTAATAGTTTGGAAAAAGAAGATACTAATTTGAGCACACATTAGATAATACTTATTATCTTATAAAGTTACGAACACGTGTCATAAGAGCCTACGAAATACAAATCGTGTATTGCGCGATAAATAATAGCATTTTTTTCTCTATGGCCATTTGTGAAGGACGTCCGAGGTTTCGGCGACGCTTTGTCATCACGCCGATTTCATATTACACTGGCCTCTAAGTTGCTTAAACTGATGACGAATTTATCCATCAGCTATTTAAATTAATTAAATGAAAGTACACGAAGAATACCTTATTCGATTTAAATCCCAAGCATCCAGGTGTTATTCGCTGTTTAAAAATTTAAAATGTTGAAAACTGTCAAGGATATTTTAAATTAAGTAATACTATGGAAAGCACAAAGGATTTTGAAAGAGAGTTCAGTGCACCCGATGCCTTGAGAGTTCAGAACACCCCTGTCCTGTAATCATTTCCTTGTGAATTGCGGTTTGAACCTAGAATAAAACAACCAAACAGAGGGTTTGCCACCCCTACTCAGACCGTCTCGACGGGGTGTGGCGATGCCCTTACGGGATGTCAGAAGTTAATTTATTAATAGTCAAGATATTTGCTCCAAACCCTAAATTAATAAATGTACGTGCATTGAATTTGGATGACGTTATCTAGACATTCACTTTCAGGATTATAATCACCCATTTCGAAGTGTACATAGTTGTGGAATTACTCGTAATAGTATGCATTTTATTATGTAAAACATGCAGTAAGCTTTTAGATTTTTTTTGAAATCGTTTATGTTTTAAATCCAGGTCGAAACAAAAGATTATTCCAAGTACATAGTTCCCACTAGCGCTTTCTTCCGGGGTTTTACTCATATTTGTCACCCGACTAATATGAGTACAACAGGGATTGTTTCTTTCATTTGTCTCCAGAGTGACAATTTATCCCAATAGTCCCTAATCTAAATATTTACCCGGTTCTCATTTTTTCACTGCATTATGAGAGCCAATGTCCCAAATTGCAATGTCATTTACACTGTTGTATCCATTACGAGTAATGAAGATTTAATTCGGTAACGCATTATACATTCAGCTGTTATGCCGTATGATGAGAGTTTGCACAATGATGGACATCAAACGTTGCCAAACCACCGCTGCAATAATATACGCGCTGTTTCAAATCTAGAACGGGATTTTATGTATCAATGTAGCTTTTTATGAGCGATGCAATGGACGGTTTATTATAGGATAACTCTTACGAAAACTTCTCTTATGCAGAGCCAATGTTCTGCTTTATTTCTATATGTATTTTATGTGGTAGAAATCTGCTGGTTGTTCTTAACACACATTGGGGCATATCTTTAGGATTATCATTGACATTGCTCGCACTTTATATTTGGCTTATAAGGCGGAAATAATTTATTAAACTAGAACTACTTATCGTGACAAGGACGAAATCAGAGTGTGCATGCATCAATACTCATTATCTACTTATCGAATGACCTTTCGACTATCTCTCCGTGAATATTCGGAACAGAGGTAACCTTGGCATTAATACCGAAAATACCATTCTGACAACGGTTCCTAACGGCGCTTGTTTAGTCGACATGTTACGCGATATGATGCCAAAGTAGATTTTAGTAGCTCAGATAAATATGTCTTTAAAATATATGGTAGAGGATTTGGTAAACGTTAATAAATATTCATAAATTACATAGATGCTGTTATGGGCAGCTTTCGAAATTTTTCTATTCCTTTGATACATTTTAAACTGATGTTGGTATCAGTGCTTGGTGTACCTATTTAGTAATTTTAACCATGAGTTGAATATTAGGACGACATGGCTTACATCAGCGATCATTTATCACTTAGCCTAACCGTCTAGTGTGAGTAGACCTTAGTCTTTGAATTTCTTCTTAGGCGTGCGTGCAGTTTTCCTCACTGTTTCCTTGACCGTAAGAGCGTCGGATAAACGTAATAATTTCAAAAATTCGAAAAGACATTGCACGTGGCAGGATTTCAACCTGCACCTACAAGATCGGAAGGCAAAAGTTCACGCCAATGTGCCACCGACGCTCTTATTACCCTCATCATTCCGCCGCAAATGGCCGTAGCTGTACTTAAACTTATCCTAATCCTGGAATATTTTTTATAAGCATCCCAATGTCCCCATTACCATGATGGGTGTTATTAGTAATGCATCACATTTTTTGATTTTCGTAACGTACCGGTAAAGTAAGTAAACGATACCTTATTGTCACTTTCGTGTTGCATCCATAACAGAGAAAATTAACTTTCCCAACTATCCATTAGAAGTGCTAGTACGCGCGTAATCTACTGCAGGTAAACTTTAATTGTTTATTGTCAAGCAAGCGTCGACTAATTATAATAATGTACGATAAGTGCACGCAGTGACCCTGAATGCAGTCACGGCATAGCCTCTCGACAATCCGACAGTTGGTTGTGAAACACCCCTTCTAACGTTTCTGGCACTGCTCATTGCCAGATCCGTTCAGCTTCGATGCTTCTGTCGTGAAATTCTGATAAAGTTCCTTATGCTTCTTAATTCTTAACCTTAATAATCAGTTGATTACGTACTATATAATTTCCTGGGCAGAAATATTGATGGCTTCCGTTCTCTTGATGTCCGTGACAATCGCTTTTTTACTGTTGAATAGCCCGAAATATAATTGTTTTAACAAATTTACTTAAATTATAAAAATTAAATTTATGACAGACTTAAGACAGGTGTCTAAATTGATGAAGTTAATAAAATGGTAAACGCTTTATAAGTAACTGAGCAGTGTCTTACTCGCGTTGTAGGTGTAACCGGGAAGATTCAGATCAAAGTTTTCTGGCGACCAGTTTGACAACTTTGATAACTTGAAAACAGTATCCAACTTATCGTTTAACTTTTACTATCATCCGTCGCCACGCCTATTTTGCAGCTGCAACTGATATATTAAGGTAGGTTGCGTGTTAAAAATGACCATATTACTTGAGGTGTCTGTCGATTACAGCGTATTGAGTAGTGATTATTATGAGCATCGAATCACAATGGACTTTTCTGGCCTAAAATCGGAATGGGAATCATAGGCTGAAGATTCTGATCAAGGTAGAATGTAGACGTTAATGAATGTATACACCACACCACTTGACGACCCATTTGGTGTAGCGGTTGAGACGTCAACTGCAACACCAAGGGTTCCGGTTTCGATCACCGGGCAGTACAAACATTTGTGTGCATGAACGAGTGTGAAACAAAAAGTGTATATAAGTATGTTTATCCGTTATTTAGTACCCATAATACAGGCTTCACGCTTAACTTGGGGCTAGATGACGCTGTGTGAATATCAGTAGGTATTTATTTATTATACCTATGAAAGGCCAAAATAACACCTTTTGATACCAATGACGATCTTAGTCGCTTAAGCGATTATGACATACTTATGGATTTTCAGTTTTCAGTTCGCAAATACACAGCCATAATGCTTAATAGTGTTCATTCACCGTAAGGAATCGTTATCCGGTTAACCGTGAATCGGTTTTATTCGAATGATTATCCATCCATATGCAAATATAGGTATCGACAACTGCACTCGATAGGGCATCGTTTCGACACGCATCCGCATGGCTGCACTCCAACAGCTGGGCTGTGTTTAATTTAATTACTGTGTGATTGTGGGCGTGTCGAGTTACCATCTTCACGCAATCTGCATTATATAAACATGTGTAAATATGCTATAACCATAATGTCTAAGTGCTTCTATGAAGGCCCGTATTCAGAAACGAGACTTAAGCTTTGATCTTTACTTATAATAGCGGCTACCCTTTCTTACTCTATTCAAACACTCGGAGAGCGTCGGTGGTTCAATGGTGTGGACTGTCGCCTTCCTACCGAGAGGGCTGAGGTTCAAATCCCGACACGTACCAATGTGTTTTCGAATTTTCGAAAAGATATGTAACTATGTACGTTATCCGATGCTCTTACGGTGAAGGAAACCTTCATGCACGCCTGCGAAGAGATTCGAAGGTTGTGTGTGAAGTCTTCCTATCCGCACTGGGCCCGCGTGGACGACTAAGGCCTAATCACCCCATACGGGTAGGTTCGTGTCCCTCGGTGGGGACGTTTAATGAGCTGATGATGATGATCAACTCTCGAGTCTCATTCTAGGATACGGCCCGTGTTTTGAGTATAGTTTCGTTAAAGATTTTTGAAAAGAATATGTCGTGGTGTATCACTATCCGAGCGTGATAACTTCTGCACAATACTCTGTTGGAAAATGGTGTCTGCAAATATTATCTGGCTAGTCCGCCGACACGAGACTTGCCTATGCTCAAAATATCAAGGTTTTGGTTCACTACACACACTCGTCTTGTACCGATATGTTCTATACAAGATATAGTAAAAGAATAAGCTTATTTCTTTAGTTCGACGTTAGGGGTAAGCTGTAAGCTTGCATTAGTTCAAGCATAATATAAATCAATATTTAGTAACTTTTTCTTAAATACTAATGTAATTGGACCACGTCAAAAGGTTCAGATGCTAAGTAACAGACAATGACCTAAATGAATTTTGCCCGCCTTTTTATCGATCCACCACAATTAAAGGATTAAACGATTGTAAAGTTTCGTATCAGGAACAGTGATGTTTTCTCCATAGATTCAGAATTATCGCGCTATATTTATGGTTTCCTTTATCGCCATTACTTGCTCCATGTGTATTCTGAATTTATTTTAATCAAGTATATTACAGCAGATCGTCAATGTTAGCAACAACTTATTCGAAGAAATGGAATGAAGTCGTAATTATTTAATATTGTTTCTTAAATTGACCTCGAAAGTTGATGGAAAGCTTGACTTTACGATACCATAAAACGAAAAACCGCAATCAGTTAGCGCTGTTAGTACTCCAATGAGAGAAGGTGGACGCAAATTAGTATTGCGGCCCCACCTAAAGTACGTACTTAGTTCATTTGTTGAAATATATATTTAAATGGCGAATTACAAATAATAAGTTAGAAAGTATGTTCACTCGCTGTTTATTTTAATATTTGAGTAATTTTATTTATAAAGAATAAATAAATGTATAGTAACATTGTTTTTACCTGATTCTAAGGTGATTGAAATTCAATAAGTTCGTCGTCATAACCTTTATAATATAATAAGACATACCTTAACAATATAAAGGAGCATTGCTAGTAGTATACACACTATTGGATTTTTTTATATTAAATAACTTAACCCTTACTTTTGTATGACTAATCCTTAGTTCAACATATTTTTAAACAATTCACAATTCAGACTTTTATTGTTAACCTTCGATCATAGAAAGATGGAACTTGTTAACACCTAAATCACCCGATGTTATCAACTACTATAAACAACAACAACAAAATGTTATTATTTCCACATGATTATGTGTTCATTTAAATGTAAAAGTTTCCCCTGGAATGTCTTCTGATTATTTTACTTTATTTCAAAACTATGATAGGTCATTTTGTCACCCAGAAAGCCTGCAAAGAGAACTGTTGCATCTTCTTTTAAAATATGTATGTGCATGCTATGTCGGTAAATGGGGTCTTGTTGTCACGCGTCGAAAGCCTTGTGTGTGTCCTGGAAAATGTTAAAAGGCTTAATTTTGTACGTTTTCGCGTATTTAATTAGAAAACTCTTGTTGCAGAAAATGCCGTCGTTGCTAGAAGCGTTGGAGAGGAAGTACGGCGCAAAGGGCGAGGTGAATCCTACGATAGACGACATGCCGGTGGCAATATTCGTGCCGAAGCGATCGCCCAGGCTCAGTGTGCCTACCCTGCTGGTGCTCAACGACTGTGAAATAGACTGTGCTGGAGACGCACGCGGTCTCGCGGACAAATGCGCTGATGTTGTTGAACTGGATTTGGCCAATAATAAGCTTACTGAATGGCGTGAGGTGAGCACTCCATTTTGATCCTTGTTATTCACGGTATATTGATGCAATAGGCTCAGAACTTTGAAAATCTAATCCAGTCTCACCTACTACATCTAATACGGTTTAATAGGCCAGAGTCTCGTTCGCTATTCGGCAGAGGGCACCACGTGCTGGTGATTTGGATCCCAAAAGATGAATACTAGACTCTTTACATCACTCACCAAACTTATCTTCCGACCGTTAAAGCTACACACTTGGGATACATATGGTTTAAATTAAATTCCTTTAACGTAGATTTAGTCCAGGACGACAAATATAACGTTAGATAGATATCCTGATATCCAAGCTTTTGTTTGCAATCTCTGATGTCATACCTATGGGTTCTTTGTCTGACAACTACGTAGGTAATTTGATGAAATGTCTGGGTAACTGTTGAATTTGCACAGCTTATTAATTTATGATTATGACTCCTACCACTAAAGAGTTCCAAAAACTTACATTACCATGATGGACGTAAAGTTTGACTTGGTTCTTAAAAACTATAGTTTGACCAAACATAATAATTTGGCTTGTATTAACACGTGTCGTGATTCAATAAGTTTTCAATGTTCATAGACAGAATACCTACATACATAATGTATTTTTAGTTGGGAAACTAATGGGGTCATGATCAGTCTCCACATGTTGGCTATGGTTTCTTGTTAATCGTCTGCAAACTGTGTTACATTTAGTTTTTTTTTCGTTAATTACATACATGCATTTCCAATAATATTTTAATAGAATATTTGTTTGCGGTATTTAATCCAAAAATTAAATACCGCAAACACTATATAAAAATATTTTTAAAATCTTGTCGACCTTATATTTGGAAGTTTAAAAAAATACTGTTTTGCGGTTTAATTACGAATATGTGATACAGAGAGTCTTAGGTAGATCACTTTGCTCACGAACCATAAAATATTCTTTTGTGACCACTGTACTTGTTGTCAGCTACACCACATAGATGAAAATATGATATTATGTAAAATACTCAAGTTTCATGTAGACAATATTTCCATTTGAGTTTTCTTTCATCAAAATGAATATAAATATTTAACCTGAATTCGAAGTTTGCTATCGAATTGGGCAACTAAGGATAGACCGGTAAAACAAAAAGGTGGTCGAAAAGGTCGATAATGGTTGTAGTAAAAGTAAAATTAGGTATTTGGAAACGATCTGCATTTTGTACTAAACTTTGTATACTTATGCCCAACAAAAGCTTAAAACACGTACAAATATTAGAAGTTTACTTTAGAAGAACCGTCTCAAAATTCCTCGGAGCAAAGAAATCAGTTAGCTTATCTGTTCTCACAAGTCTGCGTGTCAGGCCAATTACATGATAATAATAGTTTGTGTAGAATAATAAACGAGGATAGCCTGATCAAGTCTGCCTGATACTGTGACATGCAATTATGAAGCACTTGACACTTCCCACTTTCACTGGACCTCTGCGAAATGCGTGTGGAATCTTTATTGTTGACATCCGTTGTGAATATTGTATGACCCTGCATGAACCGACATTACCGTAATGAAATAGGGGAGATGTCAGCATAGGTTAGATATGGATAGATGCATATGAACATACATTTGCTGCGATATGCAGTACACGGGTACCTACTGTATAAAGATAACAAATATAGCTGATCTTGCAAGGGTTCCTAATACGACCAGGTTTTTATATGAACACCTAAGCTTCAAAGTAGCTTAAGTTACTCCTTATTCCATCTTTTTGTGAAAGTCTAGTTAAAATCTAGCTGTTTAAGAAATGAGTGGGAAAAAACTTCCATCATAGATATGATCGAAGGGAAAAATAACTAACAAAATATTTAAAAACACTGTTTATTATGTACTAGTACAATAACAGCGGTTATTTTAATATTACAGACAGCCGTAATTGTATTTATTTGCAGGTATTCATGTCTTAACACTGTTTCTTAAAGATCTTCGCGATACTGGAGCACACGCCGCGTGTACGCTTCTCAACTTGAGCTTCAACTGACTGCTCAATACAGGCAGCGCAAGCACTGAACCCTCGCTGGGACAGCCTCAGCCACCTTGTTCTGAACTCCACATACATCGGCTGGCCGCGCGTCCACGCCTTAGTCAGGGCTCTCCCAGCTCTCGAAGAGCTGCACTTGAGCCTCAATGATTACTCCTACGTGGATTTCAGCGGAAGTGACGTGACCGAGAAGAACATATGCGAAGACTGCTCCCGGCTAAACATCGACGTGTCGGAACCGGTACACCAGCAACTCAAAAGCTGCATTTCTCGGGAAACCTTGTCAGCAGCTGGAGTGAGATTTCAAAGTTAGGATACGCCTTCCCCAATCTGGAAACGTTGTTGGTAAACGATTGTCCAATAACGACATTGGCGCCAGATCCGTGCGATAAATGTGGTGACAGTAATGGGAATAAGAAAAGTCACGACGCTTTTCCGTAAGTAGGCTATCATTTGTATGTATGTAATGTTTTTGGGACATATTATGTGCGCTGATGCGTGCAGTTTCGTATCACAAAACCATCATTTAGTTTGTGTTATCTAAGTTTACTTTCTTTGACACTAATCTCAAACACTCGCTTTCTATACTCGTATTCATATGATCACAATGTACTATTTCGCCTACATGTTACTTTATTTAAATACATTTAACTATAAAGTTAACAGAAGATTCAGTTCAATTCCTATGCTGGATTTGACGTTTAGGATTCAGTTAGGTACTACGATGAGCAAAAATGTTGAATTTTTATAAATATATGTCTAAAGAGCGTTATGTCATGTGTCTTTAATATAGGTGTATCATTTAAATAATAGTTTTTTTTATTTATTTATTTACATTTGGCAATAGGTCAAATTTTAATCTAAAAACTCTAGTAAGTTCTCTATCTTAATATGAAATCAGTAACACAAATACTATACTATCGACAGCTGTTCACTTATCACCCGACACATTGCTAAACTATTATCTATATAGTGACTTATTACCCTTGACCCACTGAACCTCTGTATTAATTACGCCATTGAAATGACGAGTGCGTACACGGCCGAAATAATTGTGCCCATTAAACCATTCAGCCTGGTAGAGACAATGTATCTTTTATTTTTGGCTTGTTCTTATCTATTACATACGAGCGCATTACTATTCCAGACGTCTGCGCTTCCTGAACCTCAATAACACTGAACTGTCTACGTGGGACGAGGTGGACCGATTAGCGAAATTTCCCGCACTGAAAAGTTTAAGAGCACAGGTAAGCTTTAGCAATAAATCTTTCCCAGGGATTTGAAGTTCAGTAATAGAAAGACATTTTGTGAAATTAGAATTTGGTTTTGCTGAGTTTTATAAGAAAACTTTTAAGAAATCTGTGTTTTGCATGAAAATTCTATTCGATTCCAAAATGAGTATAGTTGTAGGTTCTAGATTATACATTATTTCCTCGATTGATTAGCTAGATGTTTTAATAACAACGATAACATACGTGCGGTTACATACATATTTATTCACATGACATACCTAACAGGTAGGTTATTAACTTTCAATTCAAATTTATATTTTATAGCATTAATGCATACTGTTGGTAAATATGCAACCTCTTTTCTACAAGAACTTGTCAAATGTAAAAGAATATTATTAATTGATTGTATTTTGTTCTCTTTCTTTCACTATTTTGTATATGGCTAACGTGTTTTCTTCTTTTTAATATATTATTTTATTTTATCAAGAGTTGTTTCGCTGCATAAGTCTAGTATTCAATATCTCCACATATTTTCTATGGTCCTTCGAGCCTTCGGAAGAGTTAATAATATTTTAACGGAATGGCGTAATCAGGAGAGAATTTCGACGACGCCACAAGCGATGTTTCTCAGGTAAAGCAAACATTTATAGAGAAAAGGAGATGTATCAAAGGCCAAATTGCGCTTGTGGAGAATGAGCTTGGGGTCATCACCAATGTAACATCTTCCGCCGCCCTAGATATTGCTGACAAAAGGCTACGTTCCCTTTTCTCAGAACTAGAGGAGGATGTAATATATAATAATATTCTTTTACATTTGACATCCTCAAAGAAGGTTACATATTTAACACTGTATTTACTAGAAATAATCCAGTTGCAGTTTATCATAAGCAATCTCAATGGCTATAATAGGAAAGATTTTGGAAATCTAGGAACCATAGTATACGATATACCAAACAAAAGCTAATCGATGGCTCGGCATTGTTTATTAAACATATCAAATAAGGAAATTGGCAAGTTACAGCGTTGCTAAATATATTCAAACATTAAAACTGTTTCAATGCCACTATGAATTCTTTGGGTTACGATATCGACTTGTCTATTACGACCAGCGTTTCGTCTTAATTATTTTTACGCGTCACGTTTTATTGATTGACTCTTTATATAGGTTTCTGGAATTCTAGAAAATTATTTGAGCGTAACTAATGTTAATTGCTCTCTCTCTTTCTATTTAATTAAAAACGTTGTCAATCATCATCAGTAGAAAAGATGACATTTCCTTAAAGTATCGTCACAAACTGTTTCAACTGAAACTTTAAATTTAATCAGAAACGTTACATGTGGTATAAGTGTTGTTTATATGTAAAATAGATTGCATAAGGTTGGGAACTCATTTGTGGGATTAAGCATTAAAATATTTAATAAGTTACCACAATATGTAATAGATTTACCCCTGCATAAGTTTAAGTCTCTTGTAAAGTCTATTTTAATAAAAAAAGCTTACTATAGTATTGAAGATTATATAAATGACAAAAACTCATGGACATGTTGATTTCCACGCCTGCACTACTTTTGTTTTTTTTTTGTTATCATCTATTTAAATTTATATAATACTTAACTGCTTAATAGTACTTTTGTAGATTATTATATTTTTACCAATACATAATACGATAAAAATTGAAAATATAATTTGTTTTATATAATTATTTTGATTACAAATGAATCTGTATTCAACACAATTTTTTTGAAAAGAGTAACTACTGAGTTTCTTGCTGGTTTCTTCTGAGTGGTAAACTACCTCCCGAACCAGTGGTAGCATTCATTTGACATTCATAAGTGTTCTATAAGGACCTAAACTGAATAAACACTTTTCATTTTCATTTTCAATATGAACATAGAAATTAACCATTTTTATTTGGTAATTCTTAGTATTGTCACAGATTAAATAAATATACTAAAGTATTGTATAGAATCTGATCGATTGATTGTTAGAATAAAACTTCGAGTGAACAGTAAATTTTCTGTCATTTCGAGAAAACTAGTTAGTTTTGGCACTTATTTATTGATCTAACCATATCTGACCGATTTAAGGTAGTTCTAGGCTGCTTTGTGACACCATTTTGGTCTTGTGCCTTAGGAGTTCTCCTTACAGCGTTGGAATTTAGGTCAGCAACTTTGACCTATATTTTTTGTAAATCCCTTATTCATTCTCCCAACAGATCAACCAACTATAATAGTTTGATACTTTGTGTTGGTTGAGTCCCCTTTTATCCAATTTCAATTATGATGCATGACCTTTAGCTTTATACGTTTAAATTACCACAAATACCAATTAAATTTATTAAATTACCCACTTTAGGTGGGTATAATTTCTACCATACTCTGTTTATTGCCAACCTCGACCTTCGATGTCTACTCTCGTCGGTGAAGTTTTGGAAGTGCAATTTGGTAGATGGGCAGACTTCCGCGACTTCTCTATCGCTGTTCGGCATGATGCAACAAGCAAGACCCGGTGAGGTTTGCCTAAGTCCCGAAGATATACACTGTAACCCCTAACATTGCTGAGATAATAAATAAACATATTTTTTCGCCTGAATTCCTTTCATTAACAATTATTGAACTAATGGTTATTCCTCCACTCTCTTTCTCCCTTTAACTTATTGCAATCTCTCGATGGACACAGGTCTCCCCCATTTTGAGACAGATTTCCCAATTTCCACTCTAGAAGTTTGCTCCAACGGCAAAAATCGAAACAATTTACATAAATTTGTATCGTTTTTGACATGTTTGTGTGTACAATAAATTATTAAATAAATAAAATAGTTACTACTCTTACGTGCCTTACATTAGATTGGTTGCAATACTCATTCAATTAGAGGATGGTCAGTTCCAAATTGCACACATGACTCATCGGCTGCCCGGTAGCAACAGTTGGATGACGTGAATGCACTCTAAACCTATTGCCTCATATTGTTCTGTGCCAATTTGCGAAACCAGCATAGCGCGGTACCCTTCTAATTCTTCGATGCCCAGGCGCCGTTAACATTGTTGAATTGCAACGCCAGGGTTGTCGGCTCTTAGGAACTATTGACGTCAATACCTATTAATGTGTTTTTTTATTATTTCATCTGTGTACAGGCCGGTCAGGACGCTCACCTGATGGTGATACGCCTAACCGTGACAGAGTGGCATTGATGGACACCAAAACATCAGATAGACAGTTATTATCCTCCATCAATGCTGCACTGCGCCCGACACCACAGACGTTAGGCCCCTTAAACCAGTAATTTCACGAGATGATTTTTAGTCCGGTTTTAGGATTTTCGGGACCAACCAAAATCGTGGTAGATACTGAATTGATTCTGGGTATCCAGAGTACTGTTTACTTATATTAGGCATGATTAAACACAGGCCTAAGCAAATAGTTAACTAAAGTTCTTAAGGTGTTGGTTGAGTCCCCTTTTATCCAATTTCAATTATGACGCATGACCCTTTAGCTTTATACGTTTAAATTGCGACTTATTAACAAGAATAAAGGGGTCACATGCCCTCCCCCTCATCACACAGAGTATAATGAAGTAGGTATAAATCATACATTGACAATTCTAGAAGTGTGGATTATGGTATTAATATTTGACAAATGGCAGCCTGGTTTGTGACTGACCCTCTATAATAGTCGTAAGGGTCCTGTATTTGGGAACCTCCATGGGAACAGAACCGTTCCCAAATTATACTAGAACGTGGTGACTATACAGATTTACTTGAGCAACCGATGGATATTAAAACCAAATCATTTCTTTCTTTCTTTTTCCGGCATTCATTCACAATTGACATCGAATGTAACAAATATATTAGTATAATTAAATAAATGATTATAATTACTTTCTTTATTTTAATGAAAGAAATAATAATCATTGATACTTGACACTTAACTTGAAGTGACAATACGTAGAGCACATGAGTAGTCCGAAAAACTTATGACTTTTGGGGTCAAAAATCTTTAATAGAAACCACGCATCAGCAAGCGCAGCGTAGGACAATCCCGACATGATGGAAAGATGACTTGATGTAGGTGGCAGAATTTTTTTATGTTACAAAGTATACAAGACGGTCAGGGCGCTCACCTGATGGTAAGATACGCCTGAGCATGACAGATAGAGTTTTCGAACGGTGAGAGTGGTAGTTACTGGGGAAGGAAGTTTCAGCTGTGACTGATATGATCATGATATTATTAAATACTTAAGTTTTGTTAACAAGCAAAATCTTAAATATAAAACAGCAGACCGTGCGGAATAGTTTTTATATTGTTTGGTTAGGTACTTTAGCAGTAAAGATCTTATAAAGTGGACACTTTTATTCCTTTGCATTAAAAATCGGTAATTTGTGCTTCCCGTCGTGGAAACCTTATCTCAGATATAAATTGAGCCGAATGTTGATCGAGTTTTGCATACAGCCCTACCTATAGGCGAAAGCGTCCTCGGGAGTCGAGCAATACGGGTGAAGGTCTTCCCGATTTAGTGCGCCGCCTTGTCATTACACATCTCGGCTAATGTGCCGAATAACACCAGGGGCGATAAATCTCTGAAGACGTTTGCAGATTGACTTGTTTCAATTTAATATTTTTGAATGTATGAATGGAACATTAACTTAAACTCCGTGTGTAAATGAAATCAATGCCGTATGCACTGTTTCTCGTGCCATTTGCAGCAGTCAAACGAGGAATGTCATTGATTGTTGGACGCTAGATGAGGATAGCAGACAAAGTAGCATGGCAATCCATTTCATTAAAGAACTTACCGATTGGCTTGAAAAGGTCAGCAACAAAGCAAAGAGTCAGATATAGAATACGTTTTAAATACAAAAATGTTATGATAAATAGTATTGTCTTTACGAACTATTTGTCCAATAAAAACATAATTTACTCATAATTGGTATCTCGGATCGTCACGCAAGCGAGATGTGAAAGCGCGCGTGCAACTCAGTCATCGGTATGGTTGCTTGAGTCAATGTGACGTAACTTGACCGACACTCATAGTTCATGTCTGGTTACGTCACTGTGGGTTTGGGATGGCCATCCTTAGATAGTGCCAGTTAGAAGTGTATTCTTCGTTATATGCGAAGCTCGTTATTCTGATTTCTGACGCTAAACTCTGCTTTGGTTCCCTCTTGCAGGTTCTTTAAATCGTAGTACAGTCTAATGCGTGTCTACTTACTTAGAGAGCCTACTCTACGATAGTGAAGGGTTTTGTTATAGTTTCTACTCTTGGGTTCTGCAATATCTCCTGCCCATCTGGGTATGCCATGGGTATACCATTCGTGAATGCTGCTACCCAATCTCCGCTACCTATGTCGCCTCTTGCGGAAAGACTAGGGGTTGTTGGTATTGTATTAAAAACTACTGTCAACACAGGAGTTTCACTAACATCTAACGACTGACCGTTGCAATGGTTTATTATAACGAGAACAACTTATGGCACGGAACTACTAGTGTGCGAGTCTGACGCACACTTTGCCGATATTTTTTTGCCAAACAAAGAAAAGTAGACGACATAAAATCGGTTGACATTAAACAAAGGACTTCTGTCAACCTTTTTTTCCTGTTGGTAGGTATAATTGATAATTTTATTGGTAATCTTTTCCACTGCAGACGAGATAAATCTTGTATTGTTATTACAAATGAAAGCGGAATTTCAATTGCAAGGAGCAGGCCTGTGAGTCATGAGACTGAAATTAATTTATCGGTTGCACTCGGGTCGTTCACATTTGCAGCTGAGTTACCTGTCGACCTTGCCGCTGGGGATGTCTGCTCATTTAAACCGAATCACAATCGGAACATCATTCCTTCTGAATAATACAAATCATGTAATATATTTGAGTGTGGGAGAGCATTGCTGCGGACAAATTGGCAGGTCGGACCGATACCACGGTCTCCTAGATAACCTGTGTGAAACAACGCTTTGAGACTTTTGACTCGATTAAGAGTCATAGAAAGGGTGGTGCTAAGAAAGCAAGAATCGTCATACTTTTTTCGCGCTAGGGTAGGCAGAGGTCACTTCCTTTCATTTGCTTCGATTGAGGCATCTTTATAGTCAAAGAGATCAAAATTAAGAGTTCCGTTATATAAGATATGTTGTACTTATTCGTATGTAACCTGGTGTTTTTGTCCAATCTACAACACAAATACTTAAACTGGTTATTATTAGAAACAAACGATTATTTTACTCGGAAAGCGAGAAGTGCCAAAGCAAATTGTATGATTACCTGTACTGACAATAAGGGTCTACTTCATGATTCACAACAGCACGTGCAGAGGTCGACGGCGTGTTGTGATGCGCCCACGCATTATGCGCGTCTCTTTTGTGATATTGTATTAGGATTCATACGAATTTGGGCCTTATCGTCTTATACCTATCACTGTATTACCATGTTAATAAAAGTTAATATCGAAAAATGTATGATGGATCGATTTCATGGAACGGGGGATCCCCTTCTTCTGGGCTTAAGCAAATCTCACTGGTCTGTGGTGCATACAGTTGAATATCAAACGAGATTGTAGCCATTTGTTAACATGTACTGAACTATCGTGGAGGATATCGAATAGAAATCCTGAGACGAAATATTATTAGGTTAGGTTTTTTATACCCGGTAATTTTACAGTGCACTCACCAAAATTCTTTTTTACGGGATGATGTTTGTAAATTTAACACAGGGTTGTAATAATTTGTCAGCAGTTATGAGAGGGTCTACTAACATAGGATAAAAATTACATATTCTGGTGACTTGCCAGTTTTGTTAAGTGCAATCACCTGATTGGTGTTTGTCATTCGTTAACATTGACATGAGTTTATTGCTTTAAACAGTAATGGCTTGAAGATTAATGATTAAATATTAGCCATCCTCAATAACGAACGTCATGTCACTAATTTTAACGCAAACAAATGATTTGTGTTGTGCGCGTATGCACATTTTGACATTGGCTCTTTTTAATATGCAAGTAAATACTTACATACATTTAACTACAAAATAAGGGATATTTTTCAGATTGTTCTGTCGATACTGGTAATTATTTTTTTAAAACAAGAATTTAACGCTAATTTATTTGATACATCCGTGTCATTAAAACCAATAATAGGTCCCACAAATCTAAAAGATCGCATTTTAAAAAGGTCCTGTTCTTGTTAAAGTGCAAAGCTTTTATTTCAATAAACGTCCCCTTTGGGGATATAACAAATTCATGGATATTGATGTAGAGCGGAATTGCAGCCAGGTCGCATGACCTACTAACTAGTATATACAGGCATATCCGAAGCCGTTTATCTTCTTGTAGCGCTGTTTGCATGAAAGGCGTTTGTTACGACTGCACTATATTGTTACCTGAAGTTTCATGATATTTTCGAAATAACGCTATATCTATCTTTAGTATGCATACGAGTAGTAGTGATAACTTTATGAAAAGGTTTAAGATATCTGACGTCACGTAAATTGAAGTAATCTATTAGGATAGTGATTTCAGCTCCACCATAAACAATTTACGCATCTTTTTTATTAGTACCAGACTTTTACATACCCACGTGATCTTAAGAAGACACCGTGAAATCAGGTCTAGTGTAATTTTTTTGGCTAATATTGTTTCTAAGGATCAGCGTTAAGAGTATTTTCTTCATTTCTTCTGTGAGGACAATTGACGTTATGCATGTTGCACCAATGACACCTATAGGCATCAGAAACTATAGATTTTCTATTGTGTTTGGATTCCTGGCGTTCGAAGGGTTAATAGTGATCTAAGCAAGAGAACTTTAAATAACATCGGTCAACATAAACAGATGAATAGCGCAGTCGTATCGGCCATAAAACCCTTTGTTCAAACATGAGTCGTTCGTGCCAGGCGTGCACCGGCATGACCTATATGCAATTACCGTACGTGGACGTACAACTTGCGGCTCGACCAGTGTTGCCACCTTAGCCCTTTTGTAGCTAGTTCTAGCACTTTTAATATAGGTGAATTCCTTTTTTAACGGTTTTCCCGAAAAGAGCAATGTAGCTCTTTTTCACTGCCTTGAAAATATTACCAAATTATGAAGTTTTGACATGCTAACAAGTACTTTTTTGCTATTTCATCGGTCATGATGGCCTTTTTTAGACGCTCTAAAAACCGGCTTCATGACACGATTATTTCAGCATTTTTAGAACAGAAAATCTTTTGATACTCTATCTAGCCCTTTTTAACTTCTCAAAAAGCCCTTTTTCTAAAACTCAGGTGGCAACACTGTTCTCGACTGTCCCCATGCTTTGCATTACAATGGTGAATACTGATATCTGATACTGGAACACGTGCATACTATTTGTTGTATGTATTAGCCTATAAAGCCCGCTACAGAGGACAGGCCTTCCATACACTATTTCTAGCCCACAAGAACAAGCATGGGCCTTAAGTCACAGCATGGGCCCAGTGCGGTCTGGTAGGAACTTGATTCAACGTTAATGGATAATGGGCCATAGGTAACTCACGAAAGTGGGGACACTTCATATAGGTATATATTATGTTACGATCCCTTCCTTAAGTGAACAAGAGATGATATTTTGCTTCAAAGGCTACCTCCCTCAAGTCTTTATTAAGTTTTTTTATCAATGGGTCACTTGACAATGAAAGAGTAAACTAGGAAAATCCATAACAATCATTTTACTTTCTTTTTTTCAAAGATACCAATCTCAACTGATAGGTACCCGATTTTATCTGTGCCAAACAAACACATGGCCAAGGGAAATGTATTGTCCATATTATGTACAATTATCATAGCATACATTTGTTAAGGTAAACCGAAACCTGATACAGGTGCGCACAATCGGATTTACGATTCCTTAAACGCCGTAGATAATCAAATTTACTGCGCAGTTTGAATATGCGTCTTAATTTCTTTACAAAAACAACGTTATTCAATTACGATTACCTACAACAAAGTGACAAAGGACGATATAGTGTGTTGTTGGGAAACAGAGCATTTAGTTTTTTAAATGGAACAAAAAGTTAACAACTAAGCATAACTAAACTAGTATGTATGTATATCGTAACTGTGCTAGAACTTTATTTTTATTGACCTATTCGTAATAAATATCTTTGAACATTAGTTATGACTTATAATGATAAGGTTATTAGATAATAATAACAGGGATCCTTGACTGTTTATTCGTTCCTAAAAATCAATGACACATCCGAAAAAGAATCCTACTTTACCATTCCCAGCTTTATCAAATAACTTCTGAAAAACCAGTCGATAATAGCCAAATTACCACAACCTTTTTTATTTGTTTATGTATTAGTATTATAATTAAGCCGTTTAGGTTTATACGTAAACAGTTCAATAACTTCGTCTTCCTTTCCTTGCAGCGGTATGATTGCGTTATAAGGAAATATACTTACATCACCATTAAAACAAGTGTCATAAGTACGACACTCATTTTTAAGTGATACCAAATGTTTATGTTAAAAAAGTTGATGGCTGCGTTGCTCACTCGTGTTATTTCCACGTTAATAATATCGAAATCGATATCGTAAAGTTAATGAGTCAGAACGGAGCCGTTACCGGGGGACACGACAAAGAGACTCGCTCAAAATCGAATGCAACGTTCGAATTTGGCAGCCGTTACAAAAAAAGTGCATATTCTAAAATGGTTTTCCAGTTAGATTTGCAAAAAGGCTTCTGAGTACTTTGATGAGATCAAACAAGAATTTGATGACATTATCTTTATGTAAAGCGTTGAATTTGCGTACACGCAGATGTTCTGCATTGAAAAGAGACATATAATAATAATAATAGTAAACTTATTGCACAGAAAATAAAATAGAACATGATAAATGAAGAACCAAATTGAAAGTACAGTTAAGGCGGTCTTATCGCTATAAAGCAATCGCTTCGAAACAACCTTCATGAGAGGAAATTCTTTTAAAAATTGTGAAAAATATATACATAAGGTCAAGGTGGCTAATTCCGTCTAGGGGGTATCACCGTCTGCTTCAAATAACTCTTGCCGGAATAATCCTACGCTTTTGATACATAACGTCGGTAACACAGCATAATATCGTCGATCAAATCATGTGGGGTAGATGGCATTAGTTGACATAGATATGGATAAAACGTCCTTAGAAGTTCAGTTGTGTTTGAAAAATTTAAAGTGTTTAAATGCTGTCGCATTTTGTCGATGATAAATATAATATTTTATTTATTAACACTTATTAAAAAGTATTGCATGTATTGGTTAAAGCACGCTTATACGATTGTTAGCAGTTATTTGGCAATTAAACGTTTCAACAGCTGCTAATCGTATCTGAAACATTTGTAACCTGAAAATTGTGAAGTGGCAAATTCCGTCCATAAACAATGGGGCCATTTCGTCATATGCCGGATTTCCCCGATTTCAGATATTAAAAACATTTTCTATTCCAGGATTTTTAATGCAAAAAAACAACCTACTACAAGTATTACTACAGTACACCTTGTATCTACTGCAGTATAATCTTTATTTTGTAATCAACGAATGTATCTTGTTTTAGATTAATTGATTTCATCATATAAAAAGCGCAATTACAAACGAAAAACGAATAAAGGTTTCTATGATAAAAATGATTTGCGTGAAGCCGTATTAGCAGTACGTAATGGTGCATTAAGTGGGTACAAAGCTTCACAGCTGTATAAAATCCCAAGAATGACAATTATGGATCACGTAAATAGAAAGAGAAAACAAATCTCATTGGGAGGAGAACTGCGTTTATTTCTCTTACCAATAAACCTCATAAATTAGGTTTGCTACCCCTGGACTTTATCAGTATGCCGGAATTGCCCCAAAAAATATTTTAACGTTTTAAATGAGATCTATACCATATTTTTATTAGTGGAAGACATATAATTGCCTCTCGTTAACCAATACATGTATGACTTATGTGTATTTTAAAAAATATTAGATCTTTATATAATTACCTCTACGTGACGGATTTACCCCGAATTGCGGGAAAATCCGTCTAATGTGGAGGTTTTAAAAATTACCGTATATCTTGGAAACTTATTCTTGATTAAGAACACTTACGACGTTAATAGGAAGTTATGTAAACTTAAATTTTGATACTTGCTTAACATTTGGCCGGTACCGACAGATTTTTTAAATATATTTGAACAAAATTAGGTTTCAATAAAGTATGCCGGAATTAGCCACCTTGACCTTATAGGATATAATTGCTTATGCTCTTGGCCCTTACAATGGATAGTTATTCTAATCGTTTGCGCAGTCAATATTCTTAGATATTCTGGTACCAATGAACCTTAGCACAACATACAAGCGGCATCTATTATAATTATCACGCTTTTGTCAAATGTAGCAAATGTGCATAACCAATTTTACACGATCATCAGATCATCGTTCAACTTAATACCAAGATACTTATAGTCGAGTCTATGATGCGAATTCTGCCACCGACACCCTACAAGGAAACTTGATCATCGAGAAACCTTGAACGAGCAAAACATTTATTCGAAGGCTTTTGTTTCGCTCGGCGATCATTCGGTTTACGGTCTATAAGGTCGTGACTCCTTCATAAACCTGATTACGTTCCCGGAACTAGTAGTGGTAAAGAGAACTGCGAGTAAAACGTTGACTATGAGATTAACAGTAGGTAATAGTCGAGTATTAGGTACTGACCTAGGAACAGGAAAACAGCTGCTCATTAAACTCTTGAGAGTCAACTAGCAGTACTAGTAGAAACTTATTTGCATTTGTTAAATAAATTTACATGGATTTTACGCTGCGCCAATGTGTCTGTAATGAAACGGTTGATTGTTTGTTGATTAATATACTTCTTAGACTTTTTTATTATTTAAAACAAAAAATATAAACGCGGTTGCGCCCAGTTTCCCATTTGAAAGTATAATAATTATTATCATTGATTTATTCCATCTCACATCAGAAGAACAATATACAAACAATGCGATCATTTCACAATCATCAATTTGGATGTGAGAAGCTGGTGTCTGAAAAAGACTTAAAGTCTGACACAGATCACCAGGTTCTCGCCTTCGGAATGAACAAGTTAACAGTCGTCATTACAATCAAAACTAAATACATGTTCATGCTAAAAACTTAACAATAAATCATACTAATACCTATTAAAAAACCCACCTACAATGCATAGTTACACCAATTCCTCAGTGTCTGCATAATTTAAATTGAGTAACCATTCTTTATGTGAGAGCGTCGGTGGCTCAATGGTGTGGACTGTCGCCTTCCTACCGAGAGGGCTGAGGTTCAAATCCCGACACGTACCAATGTGTTTTCGAATTTTCGAAAAGATATGTACGTTATCCGACGCTCTTACGGTGAAGGAAAACATCGTGAGAAAACCTTCAAGCACGCCTGCGAAGAGATTCGAAGGTTGTGTGTGAAGTCGTCCAATCCGCACTGGGCCCGCGTGGACGACTAAGGCCTAATCACCCTATACGGGTAGGCTCGTGCCCCTCGGTGGGGACGTTTAATGAGCTGATGATGAACCATTCTTTTACCCTTTTCTTAACAGAAATCTGTTTAAGAGAATAAATTGAGAGAACTCTATTTACCTTATTGTATAAATTAGGACCTTCATAGTTAAAATACCGATGTGCAAATGTAGTTTTACTAGGTTGAAGTCTACAAACAATGTCCTTTCTACGCTTTTTGTTAATAGTGACAGGGTCATACACAAGCATGGAATGTTGTTTTAGCACCGTTTGTAGAACAAAAGTTGTCTTACCGAAAGTACCCCGCTTTTTTTGTACAGATCTGATGTAGGATAACGGAAGGGAAGAAAAATGCTAACTTTGAGTATTGCTCTCAGCGCCCTCTCCAGTTTAAGGACTGTAGATTTAGCTGATCCTCCCCAAGAGGTTATGCAGTATGTTAGCAAGTATAGATATTAGAATTACTATGTTAGAACTGGAATACAAACTATGAAAAGTACCTACTGAGTATTAGTGTTGCAGGTATTTGTTTATATACATTATTAACTTAATAATCCAATGGCTAATTCATACCTATGTGTAATGAATCTAAATTCAGGTAATTAAGCTGGCAATCATCCAACATGAATTAATAGTACCTATCCTCTCAAGAATTTAAAGATACCTAATAAAGCTAGATAAACCTATAATATCTAATAGTATAGCCAATGGTGTGCACTCCGTATATGCAAGTAAACAATACGAACTCTGTATTACTAAATAATTTAATATTACAACATGTACCTCCATGTGTTAATATAAATAAAACCAAGCAGCATTTTTGAACCATAATCATTCAGCATACCTTACACTTAATAACATGTATTACTACAGGGTTATGGTGAATACTATCTTAAAGACCAAAACTGGTGGTACCGACGCTAATTCTTTGAATAATGAGTCCTACTAAATCTGTATTATCACATTTGTATTTATTGGTTCTATATACTAAAATAGTGATACGATCTTTCCAGGGCTGGCCCCTATGGGAATGCGTGGAGTCGACTGAGCACGAAAGGCGTCTACTGTTGGTGGCGAGGTTGCCGCACGTGCGAACCCTCAACGGAGGCGGTGCCGTGCCCGCGGAAGAACGTGACTCCGCTGAGAGAGCTTTCATACGATACTACATGGAGAAACCGGAGGCCGACCGACCTGATAGGTAAGGGTTTGTGCTATAAATGATGATAGAATGTATAGGCCGATTAAGGTGTGCATGAGAAGAATTATTGATCTATTTGGTGGCATGTTTGCGGGTGCGCTATTGGTTCGTTTGTCTGCCTTTGCTTCCCGAGCTTTTGTAATTGTTATTGTCTATAGTGTGAACAAAAGGCCTAGTACTTTGGTGCGCCAAAGTTTTCCCCTCCACTTTCTCCCAGCGCTCTTTTATATGACGTGGCCTATAAGTGTACGAAGTAGTCTCTCTATGAAGGTAGCCACGAAGACCAGCGTCGTGGTGTCGACATCACCAAGGATCATCTTGAAAGGATGGATGAATGATACCTATAGATATCTTTTCTGTCTTTGAAGGTTTAACATTTTGGGAAATTTCCTTCTTTCTGTTACTGAAAAAAAAACATTTCATCCTTACTCTTTCTAAAGTAGCAATCGGCTATAATGTTCATTTGCAATGCCAGCGAATAAAGACGATTACTGATAATGTTCTGCTTACTTTTGGCATGTTTTAATACAATCTTCTGCAGACGTAACTTTTACAGGCAAAAAGCCTTCTCCAAAAACAGACTTAGACTTGCAAATCTGTGTATGTAGGTATAGGTAACTAGAAAAGTATATACTCGAGTCATCAAGTTATGTAAGGTATGATTGTCCGTGTTCCTGCTGTTTCACGATTGCAAATATCTCAAATACCGACTCGAAGGTCTTTGTCAGTAAGGATTGCCAGTGGGCGGGCAGTTCTCACTCAGACGTGCGACCTAAATGACTAAAGTGTTATGCTAATACGCAGTCTACCAACAGTACCAACACACGAACTAGGTATCTAAACTCGCGTGCAAGTAAATCGACTCAAGCCTCAAGTACGCATAACAAGTGATATAACTAAAAAATGCCTTATTATACCTCTATATAATGTTTTACATAATTAAAGCCTAGTAATTGAGCTTTAAAATGGTGTAAGTTGCATGAAAATCGATTCAGTAGTTTAGTAAAAAAGGTTAATGCTAATGATAATGTAAAAAATGTTGAAAATTCATACAATTTCACAGTATGGGGTTATTGTGTTTAAATGAAACAAAATGTGCGTAAGATAAAAAAATTATTCGTGTCAATATTTGGTATTCCCTCCTCTAGCTCTGATCACTGCTCTCATGCGATTCTTCATCGACCTTATCAACTTTTTAATGGATGATTGTGGTATTCGACCCACTCTTCTACCAACGCAGTCTTGAGCTCATTGATGTTTGTCGGAGCTGGATTCCTCGCTCTAACTTTCCTTTTGAGCTCGTCCCATATGTGCTCAATGGGATTTAAATCGGGGCTGAGCGCTGGCCAATGCATAGTGTGAATTCCAACTTCGTTCAGGAAATCACGTGTGGCCCGAGCAGTGTGACATCGGGCATTGTCATGCATCAAGATGAAATTTTCCCCAATAAAGCCTTGATAAGGGACAACTTGATCCAGTAGAACATTTTCAATGTAACGATCACTGGTCAGACCTCCTCCCCGGCCTCCCCCAGGAACGAAAACAAGGTCCGTTTTGCCTTCTAAGGAAATTCCAGCCCACATCATGCAAGATCCGCCACCATATGCAACGGTTTCCACAAAGCAGCACTGTGAAAACCGTTCACCGGGACGACGGTATACCCGACCTCTCCTGTCGCTGCCATGGAGACACATCCTCGTCTCATCTGTGAACAGGACTGACTGCCATTGCTCTATGCTCCAATCCAAATGTTCTCGAGCAAAGTGAAGGCGTGCTTGACGATGAGCTGTGGTCAACTTCGGGCCTGTAGCGGGTCTTTTCGGAGTAAGGTTAGCTTCTTTCAACCTTCTTCTAACTGTCCACTGACTGACAGTCACCCCGCGAACTTGACGTAGCTCCTGCTGCACATCTACGCCGGTAAGGTGTCGATTTCGGAGAGAGGTCGAGACCAAAAACCGGTCGTCACGCTCCGAGGTGCACCGGCGTCGGCTGGTATTAGGCCTCCGAGTGAAGGCACCAGTCTCTTGAAACCTTCTGTATACTCTCGAGACAGCGGACTGACTCATATTCAAACGACGAGCGACTTCTCGCTGGTTCAACCCTTCTTGCAACAGGGCAACGACTTGAGCGGCTTCTTCAGGTGTTGTATCCATAATTTTCTTCAAATGACGGCTTTAATTTGCAGAGATGTGTTCAGGTCAACGTCTAATGAGCGACTGATAAGAAAAAAACGATTACAGGGGGTTTTATAGGGGGTTGTGTCGCGCAAGTTGTGAATAGAGCGCAGAGCAGTTTACGGGAGGTTGCGTTCAGTTGCATTCTAAGTACAAGTGTTTATTTAAATTACTGATATTATGCTACCATTTGAAAGCCTAATTACTAGGCTTTAATTATGTAAAACATTATATAGAGGTAAAATAAGTCATTTTTTAGTTATATCACTTTTTATGCGCACTTGAGGCTTGAGTCGATTTACTTGCACGCGAGTGTAGTAATATAGACAACTTTGATTGGAATTTTAAAGGTACTATGAATACATTTTAAGGTTAGGTACTTCTATTTCTTCACTTTATTTACCTACTACTAAATCATAATAAGCCAATAAAATACCTAAAACTGGTGTTTTAATTATTACAGTCCACTGCAAAACGCAGGGCTTCCCATATTGCGCTCGATATCCCGGTCATCCGGTTCTTTGATTTAAATAATTTCTTTAATCACCTTATCCTATATCTTACCTTATATTTGAAGAAATTATCCCACCGAAAAGTCCTGTCCAAACGATCCAGCCAGTTATTTTAGCGTATGTATCGTACCTATATGTATAATATATTCATATGCATGGCGAAAAAAATTGATATTTCAATATTAGAATCACAGACTCCATTTTTTAAACGTATAAATAATAATTCTCCGTTCCAGGTACTGGGAACTGCTTCAGGTGCACGGTAAACTAGATCCTCTGGTCTCTGTAGACCTTCGGCCCGAGAAGAAGGTACAAATAACATTCACCTGCGGCGACAACAGTGAAGTACGCACCGTCGATGTTTACCGGTAAATTATTTTAAATCACTAGAATTTAGATGAACAATAAACTAACCAGATGCACAATCACGAAGAAATATCAACCTTTTAAAGAAAGAAAGAAAAAATATTTAACAATAAAAATTTTTTCTTTCTTTCTAAAGCGTCATTAAAAGGCTACAAAATCAAAATCACGAGCATGCTACAATGTCACTATAACATGTAGCGAGCGACGTAATTATGAATGAAAATTTTGCCCGATTGACGGATGGGTATAATTTTGTCTAGGACACTTATTGAGTGAGATTATGCATCTAGCTAGTTTATTGTTTAGCTAGGCTTTAGACACATCCTTTTTTTGTTTTTTTTTTGTGAAAGTGGAATAAAGTATTGTATTTATAAATGTTGATTCCATTGTTTATTTATTAATGTATATTTTTTTAGAACCGTGTCGGACCTAAAAACCCGGCTGGAAAGGCTAGCCGGCTTTCCCGCTTCCAAAATGAGATTGTTTTATGTAGATCAAGAACTGAGAGACACGGAGGTGAGTTGCCTACTCAGTGTTTTTCTTTTACAACATTAACTCTTTTACCTTGGTACTCCATCTTAGGTTGCACGTTTATTACTGCGAGTTTCTTTATGACTACATTTAATTTAATTATAAACAATAAAATATTCTTGAATTGACTTGCGGGTATAAATTGTCCCCACAAACAATAGATTTTTCTATTCTTTCCGTGATAAGTCGTCGAGTAACTTTAATCAAAACAAAGTAGAGATTAGATATGATTAAATGAAAATAAATAATTCTCCGCTTTTAATAAGTATGAGATATCTTTATAATATACCCCAAGGGATATCCTCCTATTCATACCTATAGGAGTCGTATAGGACGTAAGTAGGTATTACTAATAACTGCCTCTTACAGAGTACAATATTTAAAATGACGACCCATTTATGCGGTTGAGACGTAGGCTGCTACACCAAGGGTTCCGGGCAGTACAAACATTTGTGTGCATGAACTGTCTGTATGTAATGGTCTGGGTGTTTTCTATGTATAATATGTATTCACAAAAAAAATATATATAAATATGTTTATCCGTTGTTTAGCACCCATACCACAGGCTTCACTCTTAACTTGGGGCTAAATGGCGCTGTGTGAATGTCAGTGGATATTTATTTATTATTATTGTTTCAGTTGTTTCCCGGTCCTGAGGAGATGAAGTTCCCGACGAAGCAGCTGTACTCTTACAACATTAGGTCCGGTGACGAAATTATAATAGAATCGAAGCTACAGCACTCTATATCGGTGAACTCGACAGCGTGAGATGTTCTTGAAACCGCTTCATCTCTTGGTGCCACGGGGAGTTAGTTGCATTTCTGACCGACTGATTTCATTCTACGACTAAGTAATGTTTTCATTTGGCGAACAACAGAAAGCTTTTGAATAGGTTTTATACGGTAAGCGAGAAAAATATATACCTATTTGTATATGTATACAAACGTAGATATAATTATCTACATTTTTATTGAGATATTTTGTTACATTCTTTAAGTAATAATATTATAGGTACGCAAAAAAATTACTAAAATCTCTTCATTACCTTGTATACTAACAAGAAATGCAACTAACATTGTAATAGAATAACAATTCGACTTTCGCCTTCTGAATATGCCTCTAATGCCATTTATAGTAGGTACCTTTGTTCATGATGCTAGTGATTTTCAGTTTAGTTTTTCATTATCTATGCATATATATTTTTAGGTACTAACAAAATGTGTTGAAAGGACAGTTTTCGTTATTTTCTTTATGACGTTATTCTAACTTTTTGTTTCACATGAAACAGTCGAATATGTGTAACTCTTTTTTATCACAAAGTACCTTTTATTGTTTTTACAATATGAATGTAACGGTTGTCACAAATCGCCTAGTTTTAAGTTTTGCCGCATGTAGCCGCAGATTTAATATAAATTCTGACATGAATTATACCTACATACTTATACCTGAGCATTGTGCTTTGATAATATTAGGTTTACGTCTAATGAATTACAAATGAAATTATAACAAAATTATTAGGAATTATCATCATTAAAACATGACTATTCCATATATTTTTTATTTGCAATAAGCAACTGTGATAATAAATTATAAATGGATGGCTAAATCTTAAATATCGACTTTTCATTGTGTCCTTATATATTATTCAGCATTTCTTATATACGCAAAATAAATTAAGGAATAAAATTTATTACCTAGGTGTTGTAAACTGCTTGTTAACACCATGAAGTGATACTAACTGCCATTTTGCGAAAATAAACCAAGTGTCTTCAAAATCTAGTTTTTAAATAAAACTTATCAGAAGTTTAGGCTGTTGTTGTCAGCCAATAAAGGCTGGTGTTTACAGTGCTAAATCAGAACGAGTGCCACCAATAACTGCTGAGTAATACGAGTTGCCAAACAGGTTTTTATCGGATTGACATGTCTGTATATAATAGGTATTTAAATGAAACAACAGTTATTGATGGGTAAACTAAAGCAAACCAATATTTCACACAATTTGTTTTGTTTTTAGAATTAGAATAAAAATCAAACTGAAGAATAAATGATATGTATGTAAAGAGTATTATTTGATCAATAACCTTTTCCCATACACTCCTAACATAACATGTTGTACTTGTTCCAAAATATGTTCATATACATTTGTCCAACTCTCAAAATGCAATTCAGATGTCCGTCTTTTCAAAAAATTTAGTAGTATCATTAATTTATCAATGTTTCTGTCTATGACCATTGAACGCATGTATTCTGAGAGTAAATTTACATCACAGGATAGTGGTGCTTGCCCACTGTCCAACCAGGCTCTCAGTAATTCACGCATTTTATCCCATGATAGGCCAAGTAATCCTTGTGGTTTCTCTACATTTACCTTACAAATTCTCTCTACAACTTCTGTTTTAACTTCATCAACTTTCTTTATCATTGGGTCCTTATATGGTGTATCTCTTAAAGAAGGACCTTGCCCCTGAAGAAATTTATTCATAAGGTTTCGAGATTTATTTTGTTGTAGCTTTATGTTTTTCGGCGGACGGCCGCGTCTCTTGGCACTTGGGGATTTAGTAATATTGAACACGGGAGACTTTTGTTTTTGGGGTGAAGAAGCTTTAAGTTTTTTTGGGGATATAAGCAAACTTGTTTTTGCATGCTCAACATTCAGCTCAGTTTCTCTAGAACAAAGATCTGAATTCTCAGTCTTAATTTCTGGCTTATTTGTAGTAGAGAAAAATTTATTAAGGGCTCCCTTGGTTGATTTATTAGTGTAGCTTTCTAACTTTGTAATCTGGATGCCTATACCTCTCATTTCTTTTGGGTCAATGTTTTGCTTTTTGCAAATAGTAATCACTTCTTTGGTAATAATTTGTAGATCATTAGTAGCTTTACTCAAAGTTGAGGATTTGTTAATAATGTTACAGAATCCATGACCCATAAATTTTGCTGTTTCAACTGGTGCTTTTTCAGCTCTGACCATTAGCTTCAAAGTTATACATTTCCCAATTACTTTAAACTGTTGCATCCTTGATTGAACTTCAGTGGACAATTGTTTCAGAAATTCTATACACTGGTCATTATTTTCAAATCGTATACCATAATTCACCTCAGCCGACACTGACTTCCTAACTGTATAGAATGATAATGCATTCAAGTCTCTTCCACGACACTGATCATAAAGCTGGGCTCCTGTTTTATTTCCTAAATGTTGTTGTAGTGTGCTTAAAGATACACTTTGCAGAGACCCACAGGACTTATGACCAAGCGTTTCTAGTTTATGTGCTATGTGCCTTCCTACACCTGGTAAGTCTTTAAGTTGAATTTCTGTAATAAAATCTTTAACTAAGTCAGCAGACAAAGAGAACTGACCATCTGGTTTTGCTTTTTTGGTTGCCAATCTGGCTTGTAAACGATTTCCACCAAAACCTGTAGAACAAGGACATCCAGTCTTTTCTTTTATTTCTGATCTTAATGCTGTGGCAAAATCTTGCACACTTGTATTCATATCCTTTAGCAAGTTTGTACAATCTACATACATTTCATCACATGACACTGCCTCTATGTCCAATGTGTATCGGGCAACAGTATTATAAAGTGTGTATGCTACTTCTTTGTATCCATCAAAATCATATGGTATTGTTTTTAGATCTGGACACAATTGCAATGCTGCCCCCATAAACATGCCATTCTTAACACCCTTTGCCCTGGCTTCATATGAACAAGATGCTATTTCACTCATAGACCCATATTTGTCATCTTCATCTTTGATGTTATCAACTCTACTTTCAAATTGAACTTCATCATCAGGTATTCCATTAATTTTGCCCAATTTCTGTGCTTGTTTTTGGCGGTACAAATTAAATTCGGTATCCCTGTCCACACCTGGTCTCTTGGGTCTAGTTCGCCCCCCTTTGGAATGTGTGACAGCAATGGGTTTGCCCACTAGCTCAGGCCTGTTACGTAATCCTACAGACACAAAGAAGCAATCCATATCTATGTGCATAATTATTTTGCCATTCTCAAACTGTACTGATGAAAATTGAGAACATTCATTTATTGCCAAAATTATTTCCTTCAATTTTTGTCGAGCAGGGAATTCAAACTTACTGTTTTCTCTCAATTCATTAACGTGTTGTTTAAAACATGCACCGAGCTGAGAGATGTGATGCAATCGAGAGTTACTGTAAAATTCAGATATGAAATTTGGGTCTGCTGCAGTTCTAGCAATGTTTTCAGTTCCTTTGAAATCACTATGCTTTGTGGTATCAACACTTGTAACTGAACTATCTTTTACATAAGGCTGTAAAGGGAAAACCTGTTCCTTCAAAACAGAATCATCCCTTTTTCTTCACAAAACAGTTTAGATGTATCTGATGTTTCATTCTTTACACATTTGGCAAAATTTAACTGTGGCTGATTTCTTGAATTTCTATAAAGTAAATACTGCTTGTATTCAAGTAAACGTTTTGCTGCTATACTATCTGTGATCCATTCTGGCTTAACAACTCTAGCTAGGTTCATATTTTTAACTTTTGTATCAGGAAGGTTAGAGGCTATAATAAAATCTTCATTTCTTTGATAAGTATGATATACTCCTCCGTGACATAACATAAGTTCCTTTAGCTCTTCTGCTGAAGGAATGGTAAATCCATTTACGTAAATACTAACGCCGCTGAATATATTGGTTAATTTATCGACACTTTTTCCAGCTTTTGCAGAAAACTGTTCTTCTAATTTAGCGATCTTTGCCTGCATATATCCACCCCAAGCCTCAAATCCATTATCAGGGAACTTATCATCTCGTCTATTCATATTACTGAATATTATGTTTAAGTCACACTATAAGTTTTATTCAGTTCTAAGGCGCGAATAACAAACCAAAAATTCATTGTTTCCTAGATTATTTCATATTTGAAGATTTGTTGCTTATTTTTTCAGGGTTGCCAACCCTGAAACGAAATCCCTCGTATAAAAGCAGCTAAAAATCTCGTTATTTGACTTTCAAAATTCATACAACAAAAAAACGCTTTTAGCATAAAAAATACTTAATAAAATAAACATTACTAGCTTCCTACTAAAAAAACATCAATTTGTGTAAGAACGTCCTTATTATTATTACCTAAAAATGTGTCATAATATCAAAGATTAAAACTTATTAATATATATTTTTATTAATCATTAATATATTTGTCATTCGGAGGTTTACCGGTGGAAGACATTACTACCATAGATAAAGACGACTTATGCGGAGAACAAAATGTTTTATTAATCAGGGTTTTCCTGGTTCACATCGCTACTACAGTCTGCAGACAATGATCGCCTAAAAGCGACCATTGCATTTTTTTTGTGTAAAAGGTCAAAGTCTCATAAATGTCCTAATTTTTAATATGTAGCATGGTCACATTATATAATATCGTACATAATAGTATGAGCACAGATTTAGTTTATAAATCTGTGATTGTGAGTACGAGGTTGATAGTGTCCTGATGTCCTCGTACCTCGTACGGGAGACTACAAATGTCGTATTTGTACGAGGAACCTGTGACGAATCGATCTATATCTACAATACCATTATCGAATCTTGGCAAAACTATATTTTTCGTAGATATTTTTATTATATATAGAAATAGGAGGTATAGGTTCAAAACCTATATCCCCTATTTCTATGTACAGGACACGGCAATGCGTTTATAACTAGAATAATAATTTAGTTGTTATTGTATGGTTTATAGCGTGGTATACAAAAGTGTTCGTGGACTAGTATAAAGTGATGGCTAATAAAACAAAACATTATAAAGGTCACTTTGATTTCTCTCAAGAAGTCCGCGTAAGGTTACGTCTCTCGTCTTTGCTGAAACTTATGGGGAAGGGTGGGAATACATATATCATGCATCATCATCATGATCATCACTCACTTTATATTTTTAATTTCATATATTCACCATTGACGAGGCAACGTAGTCTATGATGACCTTAGTCTGTTCTAAATGGAAAGAATTAAAAAAATCAACAACTGTCAAATTCGAATAAATACATTCGTTGTTTATGTAAAGCTCCCTGTACTTTAACAGTTGCAAAACTTGAAAAGTATTTATTTTAACTCTAGAGAAATGTCCAACATAGAAGAAGACTTGATTATCGCACCATGGGTAGGACCCACCAGTCACAGAAACTCACTTACCATTGTAGTTCTCTCGTCTAACGTGGATATTATTGAAAAGGTTGCAGAGTCTCTTTCAGACACACATTCTAGAGGAAAATTTAGATGGAAGCTTATAATACTTCGTTCTTTTCATCTGGAAGAAGTAGTGAAGCAGTCTGATTTGACGGGGAAACTTTCTATTGACTTTGTAATATTGGCAATGGACACAAGTAGAATTTTTTGTTTGGAATGGACGAAGAAAGTACTCAGTCAAGTTCACCCGGATCTTCAGAGACGGCGTGTGATCTTAGTAAATGCAAGTGGATTGGCTATAAATAACATGGCTATCAATGCTGGTGACTTGATAAGTTTTCAGTCAGACACTGGAATAGAATTATTGACACAAATGTTTACAAACAAGATGAAGCTCTGTTCCTGGCACACAAACTTTTAAAATATATCGAAGTCTCTGTAGGAATTAGAACTGGAATCCCTAATTTAAATATATAAGTTTTAAAAATTTAATAGTCTTTTATGGCCCCTTAGCTCCTAAAAATTAATATCAATATCTAATAATAATACTATGAAAATACAAATTATCTATAAAATTGCATTAATTTATGGATTGTATGTAAAATACACTTTAATGATATGTAGCATTAACAATAAATGTTCCAAAAAACTGAATATATCCATGGTTAAATTATCCTTATTATAATAGATACATATCTTCCTAGTACATATTCATATTGAACTCTCAAATAAATACAAATTACCAATACATGTCTTCTCTGGAACCCTTGAAATTATTTCAGTTGTTATAAACCTGAGGTATTACATTTTTTAAGAGGTTAATATGTTGTTTCTCATTTTGAGACATCATAAATTTTTATCTACTATAAATTATGATTAAATTTTGGGTCTTACTATGTTAAAGCTCTCAAAAGAAAACTGTATTTAATTTTATTTTGCCTGTATCTTTTAATTAAGTACCTAAATATAAAGTTTTCCCTAGTTTTGTCAGTCATTGTAAGCTTGCTGTCTCTCACCTATAATTGTAATACCATTTACTTTGTATTTTCGTGTTTTTATATTTGTGTATTAATTCAATGTGTATAACACTTCACTAAAAAGTGAACTACTGAATAAGCACATACATAAATATATTTTTTAAAGAATGCCTTTTGGTAAATAAGTGTGTCTTGAGATATAATTATCAAAATTAAAACAAAGATATTGTAACCACCAAATATGAAGGCTTTATAGCCTTCATGGTAACATGGTCTATTCCCCAACAAATCTGAAAATTGCCATTATATAAGATATTCTTTTCCCTACACTTCTAAACAATGTGTGATCTGCAGTCAACAACAGCACTATTTTTTTAAGATAAGGAATTCAAATTATTGTTTTTGTGATTCATATCATTCACTTTGCATACCCTGCTCATAATATTTGTGCACATCATTGGTGGTAAGTCTATTATAAGACTTACCATTATATTATGGTTTGTGACCAAATGAAAAAGCATACACATTTCCAAATCATTTATTATACTTTGATTGTACTACAAAATAATAGGAAGATTTCTACAGTTATTACATTATATATTACATAAATAAAAAAACAATTGCAGCTGTTGTCACTGATGCCACCACTGATAAAGTTAGAAACATGTCTATGGAAATATTTAACTCTGAATGTGCTCATATAAAAACGAACTTATAAACTAACTGAAATACTGCTTGTTTGTAAACATATCTGTAAAATAATAACTATAAATAACATTATTTTAAGCATAAATTCTATGAAATCAGTAAAAGAATACCATAATATAAAAAACATTCACATATCTTTTTGAAAAAAAATTGCCATTTTAACATCTATCGCACTGGTTGGTTCACCAATTAATAATTAATCTAAAATATTACTAAATTGCTGCATATCATATTAAAGTCACGCATGTGACTCGATTAAAAGTAAACGTATACAAAAATTTAAGATTAGGCAATATCACAACTAAACAACCTGTTATTATCAGGCTAAATAAATAATGAATTACTATGCAAGCACTGAATGCAACAACTGAGAATCGAGTTTACAACAATTACTGCACAGTACAAAGTTTTACGAGCCTTTTGTATAACTAAATGTTAGCATCCAAATAATTGTTTATAAAATTGTAATTTATCTATAAGCAGAACAAGGACAAGCATTTCCTGCCTTTTGTATAAAATTGAACTTGTGAGAAAACAGTTTTAAGACTTTACATCATGATACATTTTCTTAATTACTTGAAAAGTGCTTGCTAGCACAATCCTTCGAGATATGCTGTAAAGTATTACCTTTGAGAATCACAAAAAGATCCTCCACTCTTGCTAAATTATCAATATCATATGAACTTTCTCAATATAGTCAAACTCATATAAACCAAATAGCATAACACAACTTGATTGATAAATTAATAATTCAATGTAAAGGAAAGTATGTTGAGAAAATAGCAAATTTAATGTTATCAATGGTTTATGGGCATATTCAATACCTAAAATATAGCCGTATTTTAGATTACATAACCTTTACAGCTACGAGCAACCAATTCATCTAACATTTGGTTGCTGAAACAAACTAAGTACACAACCAAACGAAATCCTAACACCGTCATACAAAAATAGATACGCACAATACTAAACCTATGTTATAAGAGCATAAACCACTGAATAACATAAATTTATCATAATTGAATTGGTGTTCATGTTACATTAAAAATAGCATAATTATTTTACTATATAGTTACATAAATGTAATGCGTGCAGTGAATATATGCGTATTCCATAACCTCTCTTTCTCTGGTGTTAGCACACAGAAGTCATCAACTACTCACATATAACGTAACTTATTAACTATGTTCCTGTACTGAGAGATATATTTAAAATTATTAAGCTGACACCCAAAGCGTCCCATATTTGGGGTTCAAGTAAATTTATACCTTAACTTCACAGACTAAACAGTATGTAACTTCAAATTTAATGTTATACCATAATTATACTTTGAGGGTAATTTAGTACCACTATTAACTAAGATACAATCATACTATGGAATGACAAATAGTGGCATTTCCCATGCCAAATATTTTTATTTTAAGTATTTCATATCATCAATTTTGTCTTTTACATAGCTATGAACTAATACACTACTGATTTAGTGATTTATAATGAATTATAATCATACCTATTACAACACAGAAATTTGTAATTACCTCAACTATAGGACGCTTCAATGAAAACAATGATCATATTATGTGATTTCTATGCGAGTGTCAGGCGACGGTTTTATTTATATTGAGCACAAGTGTCACATTTTCAAATACGGCTACCTTTAACTTGTAGCCTTAAAACATGACCATACTTGTGCGTAATGTTACAAATAAAACTACACCTTAGGCTTCCCCTGGCTGATGTACTTGAAATATCGAGATTCTCTGATATGTGGTTAAAAATAAACTTTACCATTTACAGAGGTACGCATCCATTGGCATTTTTCATAACATTTTTGGGCCAATTGATACAACCAATAATAAATAGTAAGAAGAAAATGTTATGATGTTTTAAAGCAAAGAAATTATAAAATATTGAGATTCATGATATGTGGAGTCAGAGAAGCCAGAAGGCGATTCGCTAGACCTACCGATCGTCTCAGTTCGCCTCGCGCAGTCCAGTCGGTTCCGGCCGATCAAACCTCGCTCCGAACTTGTGAAGCACCTATCTAACCTTTACTGTACACATTCTGTTCACTATACACTTGTCATGGAAATCTGGAAACAAAACAGAAATAATGTAGATTAGGCATGGAATCAGTTGTATTAGAAGATCTCACTGCAGAGCACATGTCTTCCAATTTAATTGGGGATCTCAAGCTGTGCCCCCGATTAATAACCCCGGTTCACCGTACCTAGTCAGTCTAGGTTGACGTCGGCGACCCACATTATTGACCCACTTGCAGTAACTAAGTTGGAGTGGGGGATGACGTCATCGCGGGCGTTGGCGGCGCTCCTCAATACAATGACCCCGGTTGTCCGTACCTATTCGGAGTCGAGGTTGACGACATCAGCTGTTACTGGCGGAGTTCTTAAGTACAATGACCCCGGTTGTCCGTACCTAGTCTGAGTCCAGGTTGACGAACGCAGCAAGCGCCGTCGATGACCAAGGTTGTGGCCGCACTGCCACTTGCAGTGACCTCTAGGCCCTTACCAAGTTGGAACCAATGTTGACGGTTGTCCTCACCTAGTCTAGAGTCGAGGGTGACGACGTCGACAGGCGGCGGACAGTGGAGGCCGTCCCCCTCGGCCGGCGCTTGCCCGACATGATCTTTCGCGCTCGTTGCTGCTAAAGCGCCATCACCACCGGGTACTCATAAGCCCGAACTAAGTTGGAGTCGTGTATGACGTCATCAGCGGGCGCTGCCGGCGCTCCTCAGTACAATGACACCAGCACGGAATCAAGATAGACGATGTAAGCGGCCGCTGGCGGCGCTCCCAAGTACAATGACCCCGGTCGTCCATACCTAGTCTGGATCCAAGTCGACGACCACAGCAAGCGCGGTCGATGACCCAGGTTGTCATTACCTAGTCAGAGTGGAAGTTGACGTATGCTGGCCGCACTGCTACCTACAGTGACCTCTAGGCCCTTGCAAAGTTGTAGCCAAGGTTGACGGTTGTCCTCACCTAATCAGAGTCGAGGTTGACGACGTCGGCAGGCGCCGGTGGGGCGGCGGACAGTGGAGGCCGTCCCCTCGGCCGGCGCTCGCCCGACATGATCTCTCGCGCCCGCTGTTGCTGGAGCGCCATCGCCACCGGGTCGCGGCTGCCGAGACCGCCTGCGTAGTACTTCGCACCCATTTGCTGTTTAGAATTTATGGTATTTAATGTCACATGGCAGGGTGTATCTACTTAGTAAGATGCATGCATCGAAAAATAGGGTAAGTTCATCATCATTCACTGCTGAACGAAGGCCTCCTCTAATGATTTCCACGCGGGCCGATCCCTAGCAGTTGACATACATCTGCTACCTTGATACCTGTCACCTTAAACAGGTCATCCGTCCATCAGGTTGGGGGTCGGCCTATGCTTCGTTTTCTGTTACGTGAATGAAGGTAAGTTAAGAACAAATAACTTTTAAAATAACAAATATACAGATGATTAAAATTAGATACAAGATCATGATTGCAACATATTTTTACTTACTATATGATACCAATACAAGGTGATGAAACCCGCAATGTAAACACTTCAAATTGGCTTCAATTCATGATTCAATTAATCGACATCATATATTAAAGCCAAAAAACAACATCTATAATATGCATAGACCACAGATTTCCCAATACAAGAGATGGGGCGAGCCGCGTAAAAAGTGCGACAAATGTAAGCTCAACAAGCATACACTGGCAGCCAGTTTACGCTCTGTGAGACGAGTCAACCTGCACGAATATTAGAAGAAATTACCGTTTTTTTTCAAAATGCCATCCTGTGCAATTGTAACATGCCATCATCGCAATGAATCAGTAAATTTAGCAAGTAATAGAATATCTTTTCACAGGTAAGAACCGAAAAGAAATTGCGACACTGGGACTGCCTATAAACTTGGCGGCTTGTCCAGTCTAATTGTATATTCGGATGTCTGTGGTATAGACCCACTGGTGCAAAACTAAAAATTTTCTTCCCCAATATAACGTCATTGCCACTACTGATATTTAACTGTCAAAATCCATTGATACGATATTCCTATTTTGAATGAACGGTGATCCAATATATACAAAAATAAGTAAGGATGCACTCACATTCTGTTGCATGAGCTGTTGAAGCCTCATCTGCTGTTGCTGCTGATGCTGTCGCTGCCACGGCGGCTCGTATTGGAGCCCGCTGGTACCGCCCATACCTGCGCCACCGCTACCTATAAACATTATCATCATTACAGCCTAATATGTCCACTGCTCTATGAAGGCTTTCCCTGAAGATTTCCACGAGAACCCTGCTGCTGTAGCTGTTGTCATCCATCTGCTACTCGCCACATTAACCAGTTTATTTATAGATTGTGTCCTATATATATAATAATAATTTGAGAAAAACCTTGTATTAATAAAAGTGTGCCGTTTAACTATTCAATTACATCGAGTACTTATTCATTATAAATATTTAAACTCTACCACGTGGCAATTAGTAACTGTCACCTTTAAAACATCTGTGGTGGTTGTAAAAAGAGCAATAAAGATATTTTTTATTGTTAATATTACTCATAGATTTAATTAAATAAATAAGTATTTTTTGCCAAAAATAAAAAAAAAACAAAAAAAAATAAAGCTTAGAAACAAAATACGTCAATTTATTGGAAAGGCAAAACGGATCAATTTGCAAATAATGCTGTCAACAGTTCTGTGACGTCATTCGTTTAGTAAACTATAAAACGTCAATAATTTCACTGTACCTCGTAATCTTGAACTAACGCATAGCAAATTTACATATCACTGTTTCTTCATTCGCCAACCAAATAATAATGTCCATTACTATATTAACGTATTATTTGGTGAAAGTTTTGTTTATTTTATTTTTTTTGAGTTTATGCTTTTAATTACAACTATCGACAAACAATATCTAACCAAACTCACCAGCATTCATGACAGGGTTCATCATGGCCGGATTCATCATGCCGGGCTGCGAATACTTGTAGATCTCCGACATTTTCTGCATCAGCTGCGATAGAAACATTTGTTAATATTCATAGCCATAGTCACGCATTACAGGCACGGCATGCAACTACTCGTATTGTGCCTACGAACATAAAGTCATGCCAGAACAAAAAATAACTGCAAAGATCCAATGTACAAAGTTTCGAAGCAAAGTTGATATCCTGATTTACCCATGGTATTACAGAAGTTTAAAGCGTGACACATCGATATCGATTTTAGATTAATCAGAAGTTAAAAGGGAAGGAACTACAGTACTATTAGCAGTGCTATAAAATATATTGATGCAGAAATAAGTTTTTATCTTGCAATTATTTACAAATACGTTCCTTGTAAATTGGATTAAGTACATGACATTAATAATATCTAAATAATAACTAATGGCGTTAAATTATAACATTGGAGAGAACATCTACGTAGCAACTTACGCCATAGTCATATCCACCGAACATCTAGACAAATAAATTGTGGGATTATTATTTAAATTTATCTCCTTAAAATCATACTTGAATTACTTTTTACTAATGAAGTAATTTATAATATAATTTGTAGCTAATATATGAAATCAAATTGTAACTGTTTTGATCAATTGGACGTTAACATTTTTGAATAAAAAACAAATCGTTTACCTAGCTCGTGCCCCTCGGTAGGGACGTTTAATGAGCTGATGATGATGTAATTTTATATATAATTAATATACATTTTGTAGCCAAGTTAATTTCTGCTGTCATATAAAAGTGTGAATCAAAACATGTTTAATTCGTATGTACGTTATTATTGAGGAAAAACGTACTAAACATTAGTATTCATTGGAGGAATTAAAAGAACTTAAAAAAAGATAATTGACATTTGAGTATTGCCTATACTTTGGCTACACTCAACATGTATGTATTGTAAGATTTTACATATTTACGTATTTTGAATTTTCGCTAAACTTTATAAAAACATAAGTTTAAACCTGTGATATTTAACGTGTCTGTCTAAAACATACAAAGCCTAAAGTAATTTCTGTCATTGTTATAATACAAGTGTCCTTTACGGGGGAAGTACTGGCTCCTGAAACACGTTTATTTTTACTATCTTCGGAGCCAGGGCTATGTTGTAATGTACTATTGTAATAAATTAAAAGAGTAGTATGTATATGAGAGATAAACAAGTATACATACGGCGGGATTGGCGTTGTATATAAGCGGTAGCATATCTCGGATCTGGTTGTCATTGATGTTGGGCATATCCTTGCGTAGCATGGCGGCCAGCGCCGCGTACGCCAGTTGCTGTTGCTGCTGCGCTAGTAGACCGGGTACTGTACAAATATATTATATATTTAATTGAATAATTGTTATATTATAAGAATAAAACAGTTGCAGAAAATGCCATTGAAATTCCACGTTCATATAATATGACTGACAAACTAAACATTTCTATAACTCACGGCATTTTTTAAGTATTATAATATCATTTAATAATGTTTATAGTTTTATTAAATACTTTTTACCTGACCTAAGATACAAAATCTTTAAAAATGTATAAATCCATCCATAAGATTGATAACAATTTAAAAACATTGTTTGAAATCAATGTGAATTACTTCCTAAATTTTACACTTTTTGTTTGTATAGGTTGATAAATGAAATTGAAATGTATTTTTTAAGCTACTTTGGCATTTCAACGTAATTGTTATCACATAAAATAATTTTACCATACAAATCGCAAATGAAAAAAATATGTTCCAAAAGTAACCAATTCCGATACAAACCTAACATATTTTAATACTTTATAAACATTTAATAGTTTAAACATGAAATCATACCCATTCCGTTATGCATAGGCCAAGCAGACGGGAAGGGGGCGGGCGGCGGGCGGTTCTTCTCGTTCTCGAAGTCCTCCCACGCCGCTTTACGCTCCTCCTCGCTTAACGTCTCTTCCTCCTTGTTCTCCAGCAGGGAATCGTGCTCATGATACTTGTAGATCTGAAATAAATTTTAAAGTTAACTTACTTTTATAGCCCATATGATAATAGCCAAAGATTTCACTTTTTTATAATAAAATTGTTTTTATTTATAGTGCTTACATTATTATACTCAATTAATAACAATATACCTTAGATAAACAATAAACTAACTATGCAAAAACAACGATGCACAATCTCACTCAAAAAGTTTCCTTGGCAAAATTATGCCCATCCGTCAGTTGGGCAAAATTTGGATTCATTATCACGTCGCTCAATACATGTCATAATGACATTGTAGTATACTCGTGCTTTTGATTTCGTACCCTTTAAATGACGCCCTAAGGTCAAAATTTTAATGAATAATTTTATGTCATAAATATAGCATGACAACGTATGTGTCAAGCGGCTCGGACATTTTGTGGTTAATATTTCTTTGTGATTATGCATCTAGTTAGGTTATTGTTCATCTAAGCATAATATATAATTATTGTTTACTATACGTATGAAACTGATATCCGGTATCCGTCCTCTAAAATATTATCCGGCCGGATACCGGATAGTTTAGTAGCTATCCGGCCGGATAAACATTACATCTCTCAATTTAAGGGTGTCAAGCGTAAGAATGTACAAGTAGTGTACCTGTGCCTCATGCTCTCTCAGCATCTCGGCAAACAATCTGTCTTTTGGCAGCGGCGGCAGTGGACGAGGCAACGGTGGTCTCGCCTCAAACTTGTAAAGCTCAGCGAGATCGTTCTCAGCATAATGCCGGTCGATCTGTTGCTCGTCTATCACCCGTTTCGATATAGCCTGCTTTGTCACTTGCCTCTCGTAGATCTTCTCTTCCATTGTGCCCTGGAAATTGGACTTACATTGAAATGACAATTCATACTGGAAAATGAATAGTATAAAACAATCTTATGTTCATAGTCTAAGGCCCGTATTGTAGACCGAGGCTTGAAGCGTTCATCTTTACTTATATAGTGTTACAAAGGGATAGCGCTATATGCGATAAATAGAGGCATCCCTTTTTAACTCCATTAAAGATCAATGCTTGAGTCTCGTTCTAGAATACGGGCCTAAATGTTTGATGATAGAAGCTTACAAAACTATAAGTAAGATATCTTGGTTTGCATTTAATTTCTAGGACTGAGTTGTCCTGTTGTGATAACAAATACTGGACATACTTAAAACAGTAATGTTTCAAACAAACCTTAATACTAATTCAGTAATTGAAATGTTTTGCATTGTACTTTTTATTGCGTTTTACGTTCCTAAGTACTTATTCAAGGCTCAAATTCATTTAAATATGGACATAGACAAAATGATTAAGCGTCTAATTGCGATCAACCCAATTAAAAACTAAATCCATTAGCCTAGGTACCCTTAAAAAGAAAATTAGCTTACCATAGCCAAAAACCTGTAGATATAGCAAGGCTTCTTCTGTCCGAATCGATAGACTCTAAATATGCTCTGTACGTCATGTGAGGGGTTCCACGACACATCAAATATGACCACACGATTCGCTGCCACCAAGTTTATTCCAAGTCCACCAGCGCGGGTCGATATTAAGAACAGTCTGACAAACAAAAATGTTTTGATTGCTAATAGCTTTTAGATTTGAAATACTTCATATTATATTATATAATGGGTTGTAGAGTAACATTCTTAATGTAGACAGATTAATAAACAATCTGATAAATAGCATAAAAAGATATCTATGGCTTGTGGTGATACATGGTTTAATGCAATGACAAACTTACAAGCAGCAATTACTAAAGGTTTTTGTTACATTTAAATGATTTAACCTGCAATTTTCTTACTAAACAATACACAAAATTACTCCAAGCTCCAATCAATAGACCTCAGAGTAATAATGGCTAACAATAAAAAAGTCATAACATAAGTCGACCATAGATGTTTTCTTTGAAAATACTGTTATTCTAACCTTGCTCTCGGGTTGTCTTCTCTGTTAAAATTCTTACACCAAATAGATCTATTTTCGCACGACGTAGAACCATCTAACCTGAAGTAATCCACACCTGGCGACCATGACCCTGCAAAAATAAACTTTAAATGTAAAATAGATGCCATTATAGTAATAAAACAATACCTCGGAAATATTTTTAATTATCTACGGGGATTTTAGATACAATAGAAAATCTATTTTTTTCTGTTAAATATATGCAAATGCGGCGGTTAAAAGGTTATGAATACTTGACTTTTGACTGTTTTCCCTGTCATTGTTGCTCATTTATATCATAATTTATATTATTCAAATTAATAACATCTACTAACCTACGTGCCCGCCTAGCTTCTCATCGATACGTCCCTCCTGCGTCGCCTCGTCCACCTTGCCAAGGAAATGCTCTATGAGATCCAATGAATATAATGATTGTGAGAAAACGAGCCTGAAAGAGAAATTATATCATATGTTAGTATCAACCCAATCAACCAGGCTTTCGCACTGATTGCAATGCCGGTTGCGATTGGTAGGTGTTAACTACTATCCTAAGATTGTAGCCCGAACTGGCGTAGTGTGTCAAGTTCAAGTTAATTTTAATTTTCGGACAAACGACCCAATTTTTCGAAAAAAATAGTGTCTGCAATCCTATCATTAAAAGGTGTATACGTCTCAGTCGTTCGCGCGGGCCCAGTGCTGATTGGCCGACTTCACGCACAACCTTTGAACTTCTCCGCAGGCATACGCTGGTTTCCTCACGATGTTTTACTTCACCGTAAGATCTTCGGATAAACGTACATATAATTCCGAAAATTCGAAAAGAATCAATATTGTTTTAGTATAATATGAGATTCATGTGATATTCAAAACCGTGCTTACAGTTTGTCCCCAATGGCTTCGCACTGTCGCAATATGTCAAACAACAGTACAAGCTTGTGCGAGTTGCGCATGTCCTCCAACTCCTCCTCGTCCACTAGTTTGATCCACCACTCCGTCGGGTTCTCGTTCTTAAGCTCCACTACTTCGTTTTGTTCGTCTTCCTCCATTTCAACTGCGATAGCAAAACGAGTAAGTGATAAATAAAACTGTAGCTATAAAAACAAACACTTATAGATAAATTATCTATATTATTAGAAATAACCTTTTATTTATATTTTGAAAAAAATTTAGGATTGGACTATTTTTTAAAAAGAAATTAAGAGAAAAAGCTACTTAATGAAAAAATAAATTCATTAAAATCTTAGCACTGTAATTTAGCCCAATTCTCCTTAATAATGCAAGCTTACTTTAGTCATCTAAATTTAATTTGTGGTATAAAAGCTTATTACCTGGATTAGCCCGGGTACCCCGCCGTGTACCCGCTTTCGAGTCTTTCCCTTTACTTTTCTTGGGTGATTTCTTCTTTTTACTTTTCTTTCGACTGTCATCGCTCACATCAGACAAATCATCAGACGATTCTTCTGTTGACGATTCCTGACAAAAACATTATAACGTATTCTTTATTTCTAGCAAACACGCATGAAAGATTATGTATGTGGTAAAATCAAGAGTTATTTCAGAATCGGTAGAAAAATATTGTACGATTGTATCGCACATTTGCAAACGCAAGCATTTGTGATTTGAAATGTACGCGTTTTAGTAAATCTAGGCCCGTATTCTAGAACGAGACTCAAGCGTTGATCTTCACTTGGATAGAGTTAGAAAGGGATAGAGCTCTATACGGTAAATAGTGCCACCCCTTTCTAACTCGGTAGGTAGGTACCGGCCTTAGTCACAGTTCAAATATTATTCTGTACACACATTCTTATACAATAAAACAAGAATTCAAGAAAATTGTGTTTTCCTGTTTTCACAACTACAAGTCAAAGATCTATATAGATAGATAGATCTCTATATCAGTTAGCAAGATCTCATACATGTTTTTGGTCCTTCGAGGTAAAACCATCTACAGAGTAAAGGCGTGTATGAATATATGATAAAAAAGGATTGTAAAAACACACTTACATCGGGGGTCGAATCATCATCAATGAAATCAACGAGTGATCCTTCAGAGTCTTCTTCTTCTCTCTCCCTCTGAAAAAAAGAAAAAGAAATAAAATTAGCACTAAATGACCATTGTAAAGACCAATCACAACTGTCTTCTACAATACAACCTTTTTCTGCTGCATGATCTCATAACGCTCCGAATTGTACTTCAGTACAAGCGGATGCGTCCATATTCGCTGCAATGACTGGAAGTCAGGGAACAGAAAGCCTGACGATTTGCCAGGCAGGGGTCTAAAAAGCAATAATTTAAATTCAACTTCTTCAATTTAATTACATGATTATGCAAATATAACTAAGTACTAACTTCATCTTCAAATCATTTCAACTTACAAATTTAAAGGAATTATTGATAACTTAATAATACACTGGGCAAAAAACTAAACTTGCATTAAACATTAAAAACTATTACCTTCTAGAATAATTGTCTAGGTAGTGCTGGTACAATTTGATTTGAACATCCGTCAATGTTATAAACAGCACATACTCGTGTTTCGGTGGTAAAAATGGTGCTAGCACTCCATAATCTCTTCTCTGCAACAAAAATTTGATGTTAAAGGACAACCTGGACAAAGCAAATCACTTAAACATTTAAGTTTTATAAGCGTTATTATTTCAACTTGAGCTATGCATCTTGTTGTTTAAGGCACGGTTTATAAGTTTTGATCACAATAAAAATCATTAAAAATCCCAATACCAGTGTAGTTATTTATGATTTATTTCTTTTTTACAACAGGTATGTAAAAATTATTCAACCAGTTTTTAATTGAAACAAATTTTGTAGAACTTATTTAACTGTAGTGTGAGAGGTGACATTATTACTAAATTATAATAAAAGTGAACTTATAAATCATACATAAATATATGTATGTGGCTTAACATGCACAATTTCTATAATTTAAGTGTCTTTAATTTGAAATATTATTAGGTGATTGTATATTCAGCATGCTTTGACTTTTTAAACATAAATGTACTGATCGAACTATTGTTAATAACTTTTACACCATGTTTATGCAAATAAGATTATGATTATTATATCCAATATTACCTGTACAGCTCCATCCAACATTTTATGCAGCACGTGTGAACGCCGCTTCATAATACGGATATCGTGCTCAGTGGAGTCAGTGTACTGTCCGTTGGTGATGGGGTTCACGAACCGATTCAGGTACTCATTGTACTTTCCCAACAAGTTTGGCTTCACAAACTGTACCATGCAGTAGTCTATGAAACATAGAAACAAGCTACATTAATGCATTGAAATTTATAAATAGTTTAAATGCTAAATTACTTGATTTACATGGGACAGAAATTGTACAAAGCAACAAATTTTCAAGACAAACTCTTGTTTTGTCAGGCTGTTCCTAGATCCGTTCAGTGATGTGCAGATATTATGAATGGTATAAAGTGAGTGAAACACTCATCAAAAAGTGAGAGTAACACTTATCGCAAAAACAATAAATGATTTGAATTTTTACAAATTGTGAAGTGGGAATTATTTAATATGTTGGCGATTTTCGGGTTGTCTGGCACTCAGGGTATACACTGCATATTTGTATAATATGGAGTGCACGCCACTTAACATCAGGTGAAATGGTGGTTAAATGAAATTGAAATAAGTTTTCTTTGTGGGTCATTTATATCACCTAATTATGATTTTAACAAGCTAAGTTTCGTGCTAAACAGTGAGACAGGTGTTGAAATTACTGGAATAGCAATTTTACATCTATAGGTCACAACCGCATGTGGACAATTTTTCATTCTCCACATTTTCAGACAGACATCAGCGAACTGTTGCAAGACTGAAGTCGTCTTTCCATCGGGATGGAGGGCCATACGTAACCGGCCCACTGCCACTTAAGTTCGGTATATGTCAAATATTTTTGGTGCCAAATAATATATATAAATAAATATTATATTTTATACATACATTCTTTTAGGTTATTCTGCAGTGGTGTACCGGTAAGAACGATTCTGCGTCGTGTTTTCACCCTATTCATAGATTGCGAGAGACTTGTCTTTTCATTCTTCAACAAGTGCCCTTCGTCACAGACTACTAAATCTGGCCCTGGAAATTAAGTAAAATATTTACATTGCAAAAAATTTTTCCGTCTATTTGCATAAATGTGATTCGCATCCACAAACACAGCAACTGAATATAAAAAAAACCTTGATATACATACCTGGATCAACAAGGCTCTCCTGGAAGCTGCGCAACATCTTCTTTTTGAATTTCTTAGAATTGTCAGCAGATAGGTTGCGGAACATCTCATAGCCGAGCACACACACGCCTCCGCCGTCAAACCACTGCTGCAGTTGGAAAGCTCGCTCGGAGTTCTGCTTATGCCTGTAAAACATTTATTACTTTTGTTTAACTAGCTCGAGAGTTAGTAGTTCCCTAGTTCGAGACTGACTACCTCTTCAACTTGCTCATCCTGCAAGGTGAAGTGGCAGTAGGCAGGGCGGATAGGTTCTCGAGTGTCGTCCACGTAACAGGAAACGAAGCGTAGGCCGACTCCATTTTAACATGTATGCCTATATATTTTGAAAATTGATTTATTTTACGAAAAGTATTTTATAAATGCAATTTACGAAATGAAAAAGAACTTGGGAGAATTTTCATTTGGAATTCAAGAAATAAAAAAAGAAACATGATTATCACAAGTCAACGATTAGAGTTTCTCTTACAATAACTCGTATAATTAACCCTGTGGTTGGTATTAAGCAGACACAAAAAAAAAATGTCAGTCACTGGTGACTGACATGGCATAAATGTGTTAAAGACATTTTTTAAATTAATTTTCTGTTTGCGATTCCATTGTTGTTACCACGTTAAAGAACATTTAAATTTCGAAACAAACACCTAAAAATGTGGAGAATTAAATGTTTAGTTTCTCCACTTACCTAGACAACTCATAGACATCCACATCATAGTCTGTCTCGGAATGTTTGAGCCACATTTTGAACTCATTGACCCAGTTGAGGACAGTGGATAGCGGACACACCACCAGCACCCTATTCACATTTGTCAAGTCACTGTGTGTCAACAGCGTGTGGGTTAAACTCACCACCTGCAAGCAATTTGTACTTTTGCAAAATTACTGTTTTACTGAAAACTTACTAGTATAACTCGGTAATGAAAAATACAAGTTTCTTAATTTTTTTTTCATTTCATGTTCAAAAGAGCTTTATTCCAATAAATCTTTAAAGATACTTTGGAATCAGCAAAACAGTATAAATATTTTTTGTTAAATGAAATGACTCTACCACTGGTTCGGATGTTGTTTTCTAACAAAGACTCTGGCAATAAACTTGAGGACAAAACCAATTTAATCTTATTTATTTTTCAGGCAACTTTGGCATTTTTAAATCCATAAAGTAACAGTCTTGAGTGTAATTAAATGAAATATTTTTATTTAAAATGTACTAAAAATAAAATATGTGACTCGACTCATTATTTTGTTATCTGGACACAGTGTGATATCAAAAGAAGTGTTTACCTGCAATGTTTTCCCAAGACCCATACAATGCGCCAAAATACAGCCAGATCCTCTGTCCTTTTTGATGCGTTTCACGCTTTCAAAGCACGCATCCCACATAAATTTTATACCATTCGCCTGTTAAACATTGTATTTATCAATAATTGAAATTACCGAAATATTAAAGTTAATAAATTATTATATAGATAAAAGTACCTGATGAGGTTTCAACTTTTTTACGAGCCCTCTGTCTACTTGTATGAGAGGCTCTTTTGTCTCTGGGTCAAAATCTAATACAACTTTCTCTAGAACCACTTCATCAGGTTTTCCAGATTCGTCAAACTCCAAATTATTGTACTAAAATTTAAGAAAGAAAAATTATAATAATAATAAACTTTTATTGCACATAAAACATATTACAAGGGAAAACATGGACAGAACAAAAAGTGTACAAATAAGGCGGTCTTATTACTAAAAAGCAATTTCTTCCAGACAACCTTCAGAATTATTGTTCATTGCACCAAATTTACAAATCACATTTTTTTATAAAATAAATAAAACAGTAGGTCAGAAGTTGCGGCATGAAAGCAAACAGACGTTGATCTGATGATGTGAAGAAAATTAATGGTACATGTTTTTAGTCCTCTAAATTTGCATTCACAACATAAAGAATTTGTGTTCATTATAAATTTATATTAAAATATATTAGTATAGATTATTTTTTAAACCTTTAACTGCCAGGATTTCAGAAACAATAGAAAATCAATTGTTTCTGTTGGATATATCCATCAGTGGCGGTTAAAGGGTTAACAGATAATTCACTAAACTTGTTTGAATTTTAAGAATTTGCATTATGCTTACCAATTTCTGTCTTTCAGCAATACGGGCAATCCTTTCTTTTTCTTCTCGCGCGGCTTTCTTTGTTGCTTCTTCTAATTGATTTTTGCCCATTACCTGAAAAAATATGAATAGATTATTTAATCACATTGATCCACCATAATTACACAACATGAAAATACTAAAATAAATAAATTACCTTACGAATGTTCTTCCTACCATGTTTGTTTCTGCCTTCATTTTCTGTATCAGATCCTGAGCAATCACTGTCGTTAATCTGCTTTATGCGCCTACGTTTCTTTTTGCTGTAAATGTTATATTGTGTAGATTTTTGTCAAATACTGAATTAAATGCGTTTTTAAATATTTATTAATTTATTCTATATGCATAAATAATACCAAATAAAAACAAAGTAATGGGCATAATTATGGAATTATAAATCAATTTGTATCGAAACGTTACTGATTTTTACATTTCCGATATAGCAGGCAGCAGTCCATTAGCAAAAACGCCGTTAACTGACAACCACATTTTTTTTTTATTTAAAAACTGAAAAACTGTTAGAAGGGAAACAACTACAGATAAGTAATCTCTTATATTGTTATTTATCACTATAAAGATATTAAAAGGGATTTCGCATGTAAAAATATCACTAATAGTGTGTACAATCATGCACAATTTAAATGACTTATTAGCCAGCTAAAAATGTGTTGATAGCATTTTAGATAGTGGACGGCAGATATAACGTCATCACTAAGCTGGGAAAAATAGCCACAAATTAATAATTATTTGAAAATGTATTTACTAATATAAGTTTTGTAAGGAAATTTTTACTAACTTTTTATATGGGCTTACCGGCCTGAAATGAATTTAATTTAATTGAATTGTTTCTTTACAGCCTTACCTTTCATCATTTGAGGAACTGGATCCTACAGAGGCATCGCTATCTTCGGCTTTCTTCTTTCTCTTATTTTTCTTTGCAGGCTCAGAGCTTTCGTCTTCGGAGTCTTCAAAATCGCTAACTTTAACATCGGTGTTTTTCTTACGCGACGAACCCACTTCTGAGTCGGACGATATAAGGTGAGCTTTGCGTCGTTTGGACTTGACTCTAAAATAAAAAAACATGCACTGATGTATGAAGACCAAAAATATATTTAACTTGCAAATTATTAATATTACAATAATAAATTAAAACTTACGCATCTTCATCAGAGTCGTCATTTTTCTTTATTCCCTGAAAATAAAAAAAAGTGCTATTTGAAATACCCTCAAAATTAAAACAAGGACATAACTATGTTATACTAATAATAACAAACGTTGCTTACATCAGAGTCTTCTTTGTGCGATACAGACGTGTCACTTTCATCTAACAAATCGTCTTTTGCCAGGTGGTCGACACCGGATCCGTTAAGTCCAGATAACGCAACTGATGGTAATTCTGTAAACATACAATAACTTTGCATAAAACATTATTCATATTATCATTATTCTTCATCAAGCTTGTATCAGGTATTATTTTTTTTTATAATTTTATTCCACCCTAATTTGTTATAAGCCTAAGTTTAAATGCTAGGAATATGTATCAAAGAAAGTATTAATATAGGTAGTAAGGTCGTCAAGTAGTCTTTAAGGTAATCCTTAAAGACTACTTGACGACCTTACTACCTTACTTATAGACTTTGAGAAATTATTGAAAATACTTTGGTTACATAAAAAACCTTATCAATAAATTATAGGAAAAAAACATCATAAGTTTTAAATATTGAAATTTTGTTTAGTATTTTTGGCATGATATACTTTGATCTGAGTACTTATAGTGTATTTTCGAGCTCATGAATGTCCAAACTGGTTCACAGGTGAAGGAATATTATTTGAAAACAATATGATTTCTATATGGAATTGTCAGATAAGACTTCCTACCAATATAAGTTCATTAATATAGGTACAATGATAAAATTATTGTTAATACCTTCAGGATCGCTGTCAACGGCGGAGCCAGCTTCTGCGTCGGAACTGCTTTCAGCTTTCAACATGTTCTCTTCACTTATAAGCGAAGTCTTTGCGCTCACTTTGTTTTTCTTTACTGAATTTGAATCTGTATTGTTTGTAGAAGTGGAGTCACGCCGTCGACGAGCCCTTGTCAGACTATTGAGACTCGTAAGTCTGAAACGTGATAAAAATATGGTCCCGTTGTATTTTTTTATACTCCCTTCAACCTATTGCAGTCCACTGCTGGACATAGGTCCTCCCATTTTGCGCCAGATATTCCGATCCATCCTCCGCTTTCCTCATCCAGTCTCCACAAGCGACCTTTCGCAAGTCGTCGGTCCATCGGGCCGGAGGGCGTCCTACGCTACGCTACTTTTTTATTACTGATTTAAGTATCAATATAAAAAATGGTACAACTTACAGATATTTCTTAGTTCTTTTATAGCTATAAAAAACAGACAGTAATCTTCTAAGATATTTCTTATAATAGAAGACAATTGAGGAAAAGAATGCTGCGGAACCCTCCGACTCGCGCTTGACCAATTATTTAAATAAGAATGTTTCTAAAGCTAACATTTCACTTGCTTGGCGTGTCTTGCCAAACGCTTTGACGACTGGCTAGCTCTAAATGGCTCAGCATTTAGTGAGGCTAGTTTAGCAGTGAAAGTTTTTGCTTTGTTGTAACATGATGATTATAAAGTGAATTCTCAGGAATTGATATTCCTCTTGTGATATTTTTAATGTCTAACTCTCAGAAAACTTTCTGCATGGATTACTATAAATCTTAACAATCTTATTATGGACTAGATGAATTGAGTGTAAATATTGAGCATGACCATTACTTAATTCATTCCCAGCACTTATAGTGTCTAGCTACAAACTCATTCCATTATTCTGAATTACCTATTCAACTTACTTAAAACGTCCCCAACTACTAGTCAGCTTTATATATTTTTAAACATTAGGGAGATGTTTTAAATAGATATAAAATAAATAAATACAGGGTGGCCCAAAAGTCATTAGAAAAGTAAAATTTGAATTAAACGAAAACGGCGCGCGTGAGCGGTGCAGGGGAAGCGGGGGCAGTAACTTCGGTTTCTGGGAATTTAGTCGCGATGGAGCGTTTCACCGTTTTGTGCGCGAGTTTTATCAAAACAACAATTCGGCAACCGTTGCGAGGCGTAAATTTCGAGAACACAAAGGTTTACACAACTTTGATGACACCCCAGCTCTCCAAACGATTAAGAATTGGGTTGCTTAGTTCGAGGAGACCGGTTCGACGTTAGATAAACCGCAGTTGGGTCGCCCAAGGACATCACGTACGGAACAAAACATCGACACAGTGGCACAATCTATTCGTGAAAATCCTACACAGTCAACTCGTAAGCGTTCCAGTGCATTAAACGTATCCAGGACATCGTTACAACGGATTTTGAAGAAAGATTTACTTATGCACCCTTACAAAATTCAGTTGGTGCAAGAATTAAAAGAAACTGATGCTATTCAGAGAGTGAATTATGCTAATGAAATGTTTAATCGGTTTACTTCGTTTAATAACATAATGTTCTCTGATGAGGCACACTTCCACATTAACGGACATGTTAGTAACAAAATTGCCGCTATTGGAGCCCGATTAATCCAAAACTTAAGCACCAGAAGCCCTTACATAGCCCTAAAGTTACAGTTTGGGCCGCTATGTCAGCCCATGACATCATAGGGCCTTACTTTTTTGAGGACGGCAGAGGGCGTGCTGTTACTGTTACTTCGGAGCGATATGTGGCCATGATCGAGGAGTTTTTCACACAAAAATTGCAAAACTTTCCAGGCTTTAATGCCCGAACATGGTTTCAACAGGATGGAGCAACTTCCCACACCTCCAATACTGCTATGCCCGTTCCGTCAACTTTTTCCAAACAAAGTTATCTCTAAGAGAGGAGACATTTCCTGGCCACCACGTAGCCCGGATCTGACTCCAATGGACTTTTTTTTGTGGGGCTACCTTAAGTCTAAAGTGTACGACTCTAACCCGCGGTCAATTAATGACCTAAAAGAAAACATCCGCAGAGAAATGGCAAGCATTTCAGCAGTGACGTGCCGCACAGTCATCGATTCAAAAGGCGTTCGCAAGAGTGCCGTGACTGTAACGGATTACATTTGGACGACGTTATTTACAAAAAATAATTCCCGTTTTTCTAGCTATATTTACAAATAAAATATTATTCATAGTGTAATTAGTTTTATTTTAATTAATTTTTTTCATTACTAAGGACTTATGGGCCACCCTGTATATGTTAGACTATAAGACTAGAAACATAGTTATTTGGCCAGATATTGTATTTTCCTATAAATCTCATATATCCAATGGTGTACGCTGAAGTGTGCGATTCTTAGCTATTGTTATGACTTAAAATGAAAACAAATAGGTATCTGAAGTACGGAATTTCGCAAAAGAAAAAGAAACTGTTATTATGTGAAAAGAATCTTAAAACGCTATTTCAAATAATAAATATTGTTTGTTTCTTGTGTTGGTACACTGGTACAAAATCCCACTGCAGGTGCTACCCACACAGGATCGCCATTCGGAGATCCGTCCGTAACTCACGACGGGTCCAATGCAGATTGGTGATTGTAAACTTCTAACCTAAGTTTTATGTTGTGACCCATGGACACATGGAATCATCTTTCTTGACGGATAATCAGGTGATTCAAACTTGCAATTCTTAACCCAACTGGGAAAATACATACAAGTGACGATCACTATACGGTCTCCCCGTAGGATTTGAACCGAGTTCCCAGATCACGCAGCGGTGTAAAACCAAAGACCAACCAGTAGGCCATGGACCTAAGATAAACAATAAACTAATCAATCAAAAAAGTGTCCATGTCAAAATTCTGCCCATCGCGTCAGTTGGGCAGAATTTTCATTCACAATCACGTCGCTCGATACATGTCATAGTGAAATAGTAGTGTGCTCGTGCTTTTACCCTTTTAATGTCGCGTTAAGGTAAAATTTCAATGGATAATTTTATGTCATACATAAATATATCATGTGTCAACGTTGTGTCATGCGGCTCGGAAATTTTTTGGTCGATATTTCTTCATGATTGTGCATTTAGTTTGTTTAATGTTTATCAATAAAGACAGAGACATACAATGGTGGAAACAAGTTAGTTCACACACCGTGATGTTATAAATCCTAATTTGATCCGTAAATTGTGTCTGTTAACGGTCTCAGAAACAGTTGCGATTATTACTCCACAGGGATAACCATGAGAGTCACGTGATAATCATAATAATTATAGCTGTAAACTATTCATAAACTTTTCAATAACAAATCTCAACTCAGTTTACTTTTCCAAATCACATTACATACATGATTTGTGGAAAAATATTGGTTTACTTGCCCTCAAGTCTGAATGAAAAAATTTAACCCCAAACGAGTTGCCTTTATTTTATTATTTGCCATCAACACTGCCCTGTGCCCGCAACCCAGGAATACAGATGTTAAGTCTCTCTCATACCCAATAATTTTATCAGCTACAGTGTCTCATCACTAAACATATAAAACATTTCTATTTTATGGGGCGCTATAGAGCACTGCAGTGGTATCTACCTAGAAAATAAAGTAAATAGTATTCCACCATGTAAAATTAGTTTCTTGTTTAATGGTATAATCTTTCCAATAAGGTTATTTTAGCTCAAATCAAATTGCAGCAATGATTTTCGTACCTATGTGATCTTACACCACCACCAGCATTATACCAGAGGAATTTATATTGTTAGTTAGATGATTGCCATTCACTTATGTTATGATAATATTTAAAATGAATAAAAACAATTTATTTAATTCAAAGAAGCCATGAGTTTCCTATAATGCTATGTCAAACTAAATAAGATGCCAAAATGAGTCTTAAGAGATCAAGATCAATTGTTCGTCAAGGGCAATAGCTTTTTAGGCATGCACATCATGACCTGCCCAACAGCTTGTTGTGCATTTGACACTATTTTTAACATTTGGTGATCTATTAATTAGATTTTATGGTACTCAATAGTTCTGTTTCAGTAGCAATGATCATTTCCCATATTTATTTGATAGTTACCCTTCAACATCTTTGTCATTTGGATCCTGGCTGTCTGAATTTTGGCTGCTACCACCAGGTTGTGCCCTAGAACGCCCCATCTGTAATTAGTTTTAAATTGAGTACCATTTTTTTTATCATAAAATCACTATCAATGTTTCCCCCAATAATAACCAATTTTCGATTTAGTATCTACTAAAAAAAACACCAGATTGGTATAATCTAATATAATTCCACAAATACAGCTACATATAAATGTATGTCACATGACTGGCTACAACAGAAAATACTTAAAGGCTAGATGTATATATATGGCAAGAAAATCAAATAAATCAATTTTCTTTAATGATAATTCATTTTCCATAAAAAAAATTGGGAACTTATTTCACAGATAAAATGCTTCTTTTTTTAATTACATTACATTAAATATTAATAAACATTTTATTGAAACCTAACCTTCTTACTGGTCTTTGAATTTGTATCTGAGTTGGAATCATTTTTTACATTATCCTTTGAACCTTGTTCTTTCAAACTTGAATTTTCAGAATCCTCTTCACTAATTCTTATTGATTTCCGTTTTCGTTTCACTCTTTTTATTATAATATCTTCTTCAGTATCTGAAGACAAAGGCCCATGAGAAGCTTTTTTTTCATCATCAGAGCTAGAAGCACCTTTAAGTAAAGAATTCTTGATTTCCTTTAATGCATTTTTTAACTGTTCATCTTCTGTATCTGAGCTAGAAGAATATGTAAGTAACATTTTCTTAGCATGCATGCTTTCCATAATGTGTTTTCTTTTGTGAACTTTTTTCTTAGAGTGAGATGAAGCTTTACCTGATTTATCAGGTTCTTTATTAGGAACATTATCTGGTGTCACTTCTCTTTGTGAATGTTCAAGGTTGTCTTTGGCTAAAGGAGTAATAGAATTACTTGTTTTATCTACATTTTCTTTGATGGCATTGGCTTCATTTATAGTCACTTCAACACTTTCATCTGGTAACTCATCATTAACTTGTTCTGAAGTAGTATTTTCAACATTATCTGAATCTGATTCAGCAAGTAAAGTTCTTTTAACTTCAGTGTTGACTGCTAATCTGTCAGTCTTTTTTGTATCTGGCTCGCTTTTATTCAGATCGGAGTCTGAATCATTAAGTAGAGCATTTTTTACTTTTTCAGTGCTATTATTTTTCTCATTAGAAGTGAGTGTTAATTTATCACTTTCCTTGGAAGTGGAATTCTTACAAAAGCTCTCTTTATCTTTATGGGACGAATCCAATATTGCATTCTGTCCACTGTCTAGTACTTCTGGTACAAGCAAAGGTGAAGTGTTTATCTCCTTTTCTGAATCAGAATCATTTAATAGAGCATGTTTTAGAATATTTATGTCATCTAGTGATCCATTTAGTTTTCCTGGGGAGTTACTGATATCTTCCATAATCTGTTTTTTATTCTTAGAAATATAATCAAATCTTTCAATCAACTCAATAAGAACTTTACCATTTTGAGTAATTTTATTTAAATTATGTATTTTTAAATAATGATCTGTTAAGTCTGGGAGTCTAGATAATTTCACACAGAATTTTTTTGATACAAAGGCACTAACTTCCTTTCTTTTTTGTGACCAAAACTGTATGTCTCGATCAGATTTTGATTTAGACTCTTTTTTTTCACCAACATTTTTGTTTTCTTTGTCTTTAGAATAAGCATCATTGTTTTCTTTGTGTAAAGTTTTCTTATGTGAATTTTCTTTGGTTTGTAATACATCAGGTTTAAGCAATTTGGTAATATTAACACATTTTATTAAAGGTTTTACTGAATCAGGTTGAATATCACTCTTATTTTCACAAGTTTCATGTTCCAGATCTGTTTGTGATAAAATATTTTCTGAAACAGCTTTAATTACAGGAGAGCCATCTGTAGACTTAACTCTTTTTGAAGTCAGTGTAGGGCTGGAAGATTTACTACAAATTGTATCATTAATATTTTCTAATGGTTTTTCTTTATTACTGCACTCAAGTTCTAAGGATGAAGTTGCTTCTTTTTCAACTGTATTAGGTTCATTACAATTGTCAGAACTATCATCATCAATGATTCTGTTTTTCTTAAGACTGCTTTTTGTGGTAAGTTTAGAAGAGTCAGTGTCAGACTCTTCTTCAGATTTTCCACTACTCTGAGTTACATCTTTACTATTTGATTCAGAATCACTTAGGATATCTTTCAAATTACTTTTATTAGTTTTCTTACTATTATATTGATTTTTTTGTTTAGAAATGGAAATTTGTTCTGGACTGTCGAAACTATCTGACATTTTCCTTGGTTTACTTATTTCTTCTTTAAATTCATTTTTATTTATAGATGAACTATCTTGTTGAGCACAGATTACAGTATTGCTCAGATTATCTTTTCCTTCACACAAAGAGTTATCAATACTTTTCGGGTTAGTTTGACTGTCACTATTGTGACTAGGATTTTCTTTTTCTGAAGTACTTAGTTTATGTTCTCTATTTCGTCTTTGATATAGTTTACGATTATAATAATTTGGGTATTTATTCAAAGTAGATGTAGACATTTTACGCGCCAATACTTTGACTGACATGTAATGTTTTACTGGAACTCTTTTAGATATCTTCAGCTTATGAGAACGAAACTTGAAATAACGATACTTCTCGGACTTGGCCACAGTGCTTGTCTTAGGTTCAGGGAGAGCATCTGAGACCAAATCGTCTTCTTGTCTTGAGCTCATAAGTGACAGCACTTTCCGCACACCACATTCCACATTTTCCAGGGATTTCTTAGATAATTCACAAATCAATAGTACTTTGTCAGCAGCTTTCTGTACAGCGAGATGGTTTTTTAATTTATCTTTCCGAATTCGTTTTTCTTTTAAGTTTTCCGACCGGGCGCGAAGATTTGACCCCAACTTAGATAAATATTCCATTGCCTCACACAGTACATCACAAACGGGCACTTCATCCGCCATTTTAAGGTGTTTGTATACTTATTACGAAATAGAACAAAGTATTTACAAGACAGAATAAATACGCCACGGTATATATCAGATCTAATAATGCAATATCGGCAAAATTAGATACAAATGAAAAATAGCAACGCCATTTAAGTGAAATAAAAAACCATAGACTAAAAAATACGTTCCTTTTTTGACAGCGTTGAATTTTTATTTTGAAATAAAGTCTGATATATGCCTAAAAGTTATACAGGAATAAGATAATCATGTAACAGTTTATGGTACTTCATTGAAAACTGATGCAAAATTAATGAATCCGAATAATTATTGATCGTAAATAATTTCAAGAACACTTCAAATACAAGTCCAATTCGAAACGGAACGTAAGGGACCCCTGACCTATTCAACTCAATCGGATTATACGAGTATACATAAATATAGCTTACAAAATAGCGGCAAATCGGTATATATAGGTGTACAGTACTATCACATATAGTTACACGATGTATGCATAAATTCTATCATTATTTTGACACAAAAGTAATAAATAATTCCTTGTCACACCATAACTTAGTTGTCCAATTTCACATGTAGTTAGCAAGTCTAAGCTTCGGCAAAAGAACTAAAAAAACAAGAGGTACCTATTTTTTGTACTCACCTTTCATGTAAATGGCTGAGGTAGCGTTTTAGTAAATCTCTCCACACTACGAGGTTTAACTAAGATTGTGACACATTATTACACGTTCTAACATTGATTAGTCTTTAAATCATACGCATAATTCCAATTCTAATCCGAAAATTCGGCGAAATAATCAAGGTAGGTAAACTATCCAAAACAGTCGTGAAAAAGAACCATAGATAGTAGAACAAGATTGTACTATAGTGTAAAGAGTATCAAAAGGCCAAGGAGGGGAAGGCTAACGATCCGTCATGTTCATTAATTTTTTACCATTGTATACTGTCTTACGAATAATTTATGATTAAGATAGATCAAAGCAAATAGAAAATAATGTCCATAATTTCTCAGTAAATTTCATTTCACTAAATAATTCGTAGAAATACAGTTTGTTCTCCTCGCTATCCATACTTTCGGCAGTCTTAAAATATACATAAATTTCGTTCTGAGTACATGGTAATATTTTCATTTATTTAAAAAACCTCATCAGTATGTACATAATTATGTACTTTTTTTTTGTTACAATATTACCGTCCCTCGAAAGCAGGGTTGCCAGCCCCGAAGCGAAATTCCTCGTACTTAAGCAGCTAAAAATCATGTACTTTGACTTACGAACCTAGTAAGTCTAAAAAAACATTTGTTAGCTTTTTCCTGAAATAATTCTTTTGTCATTCGGGGGTTTAAGAGTGGAAGACATTACTACGAGACGAGAAATGTGGAGAACAAATGTTTTATTAATTGGGGTTTTCCCGGTTGACATAGCTACTTACTGCGGACAATGGTCTCCGAAATGAGAATGCGGAGTCTTGATAGATGTTACTAGTTTTTAAAATGTTGCATGGTAATATTACAAAATCTCGTACACAATTATACGAGGTTGATAGTGTCCCCGGTGAGAGAGCGTCGGTGGCTCAGTGGTGTGGACTGTCGCCTTCCTACCGGGAGGGCTGAGGTTCAAATCCCGACACGTACCAATGTATTTTCGAATTTTCGAAAAATATATGTACGTTATCCGACGCTCTTACGGTGAAGGAAAAACATCGTGAGGAAACCTTCATGCACGCCTGCGAAGGGATTCGAAGGTTGTGTGTGAAGTCGTCCAATCCGCACTGGGCCCGCGTGGACGACTAAGGCCTAATCACCCTATACGGGTAGGCTCGTGCCCCTCGGTGGGACGTTTAATGAGCTGATGATGATGATGATGATAGTGTCCCCGTACCTCGTTGGAGGACCATAAATCTCGTATTAGGTTTGGCAGCCTACTTGGAAGTCGGAACATTACTATTAAAAAAAAATGGACATATTATTTTTTCTGTCTACGGAAAAAATATAATATTTATATATAATTGTAGAAGCCGAAGTATTCAATAATCACTGTTTCGAACGAACAATTCTTCTTCTTCTTTCTAATTTAAAGGCGACCACAGAAATTATTAACCTCTTGCTTAACTTTTTTAACTCTTCCGAATTACGAACATATCAAATCTGCACAAATTTATACAATAAAGGTATAAATCTGTGCAAATCTGTCAGACCTACCTGCAGTGTTGCCACCTTAGCCCTTTTGTAGCTAGATCTAGCACTTTCTAGTATAGGTGAACTCCTTTTTAACGATTTAGCCCGAATAGAGCAATCTAGCTCTTTTTCACTGACCTAGCAAATATTAGCATTTGCTAATATTTTCAAGTCATGAAGTTTTAGACATGGTAATAAGTGCTTTCTTGCTATTTCATCGGTCATGATGACCTTTTTTTTAGACGAGCTAAATCAAAAAACTGCTTCATGACATGATTATTTCAGCATTTTTAGGACAGAAAATCTTTTGACGCTCAATCTAGCCCTTTCCTTCATGTAATTCTGATTGTAGTTTGTATTAGGTATCCTGTCTTCCATTAGTTTATGTTTTTTTTTATACATTATGTATTAGTTTATTTTATAATTATTTATCTAGTAATATGTACTTAGTTTATGTACTATTATATTATAACTTTGCATTTATATTAAGTTTTTGCACTAGCCCGCTTACCTAAAATCATTTTTATTTCACCCAAAGGTTGCCTGGAAGAAATTGCTACCTTAGCAATAAGGCCGCCTACTCGTATCTTGTACTCGTTTTTTGTCGTGTTGTATTTTTTTTACATGTGCAATAAAGAATTTTTATCTTATCTAGTCCTTTTTGACGTCCCAAAAAGCTCTTTTCCTAAAAATCAGGTGGCAACACTGCTTACTAGGGATGATCGATGTTAGAAAAACATCGATGCTGACATCGATCTTACCATCGAATCAAAAGTATCGATGTACGATAAATATCGATTGAAAGACATCGATATTTCTAAAACATGGATGTTTTTGTAAACAAATTAAACTGTTTATTATATTTATTTTTAACTATTAGATAAATGCACTTTTACACCTAGAAATAACATAAAACATTAGAAAATATTACATTCCCAGTATTTTTACAAAGTATCCCTTTGTTAAAAATTAACTTTGACAGGTGATTTTCTTTCAGTGTGTTCCGTTCAGTCCAAATCGAAACAAACTTATTCGCAAGGCTTGTATTTTAATTCGATTATTTTGATTAGTGTCATCTAGTGGAAAATAGTTGAAACTTGATAGTCATCTGCACTGACTTTGCAATATTTTCTGATATTTTGTTGAAGCTTCAAATTTGTACACCTACTGCACGCTACACCACGCCCATAAGTATAATTTACGTTTTGATATTTTATTCAGGTAACATCGATGTTCCGATAATATCGATGTCAACCCATCGATGTAAAAACATTGATGATTTATGGTAAACTATCGATGTTTATTCAACATCGATGAATATCGATCATCCCTACTGCCTACTGACTGGGCGGGCTGACATTGACAATATTGACATTTTATCAATAGATTATTTCTGAAATCACTCCACTGATTGTGTAATAAATAAAAATAATGATTTCACGAATTTCAATTCGAGCTCGTGGATTGGGTATTTTAAGTAGATACTACAGTGAAGGTATTGGACAAAACCAAGGGCCTTCAGGGCAATCTTCAGCAGCTGCAAATGTTCCTGGTCTGAGTAGCAATGTAGTCCATCCTGCTTCAGCTCCTGTCGGACCTGGCGTAGACCCTAACAAGTCTGGAGCATACAAGGTCCCCGAATATTTCTGCTATGACAACATGAGTTTCTTTGAAGCTGAAATTGAAATGTCTAAGTTTAGGTTACCCCAACCCTCTGCATTGAAGAAGTAAAATAGCAAATGTTACTTAAATGGCGTAGTGATATTTATTTTATTAAATGGTACTGTTAACTTTTAAGATTGTTTTTTAATGTGAGATATATGGAAAAACTTGTGTTTGTACCTGGTTATAACCATTTTCTTATTGATCTTAATAATAGTGCAATGAAAGGATGGCATTCCACTACCCTTTTTTTACACTAAAGTATATAGTGTAGTAGTCTGTATAATAGTGGTGTATAGTACTCATTTAGTTCTATAGGAATTAGGAAATCAAAAATTAAATTCATAGTAACTTTTTATTCTTAAAAGTTATGAGATCCAAACTATGTATATGAAAGTATCAGTACTAACCATTGCTTGAGTTATACTCTATAAATGTGCGCAGTTTGTTCTTACTGTAAGGGACCTGTGATCCTGATGCTAGAATCGACCCTCGCCTATAAAAGTAGAATATCTTCTTTAAATCAAGGGTACTAACAGTCTAACGTTGGTAGCAACTAGGTGCTAACTTTTAATAATTACTTTGATGTAAAATAAGGGTAGTGACAGGCCATCCTGATGGTCACAATTAAAGTATACACTAAAAACTAGTTACCATGCTGTAATGTAGTTGCTATGAATAACAACACTATGTTGTAATATAAGCAAATATTAGTATTAATAAAGCAATACGCCTATAAAATCCAAAAGTGAATCATTAGTTCTGATTCCTAATGAATCAGAACTGATGATTCACTCCAAACTCAACTTCAACTGATCATTTATCTCCAAACTCAATATTATTTAACTTTGACACAATCTTGTATCACAGCTAGGATTATTTTACTCATCACAAGTTACCAGATGTGCTAACAGAACTCTTAAATGAAATGGCTGAGCAAATTATATTTAGGGTTGCATATACAAGAATGTTAGTTACAAATTAATACTAAACCTTGATGGTATTGAGGCAGATTTTGGTTGATAATAACATGCATGGGCAGAATAATGACAGGTAGGTTCTGTTATTTAATTTCCATTAACCAACAGTTACGA
>PQWD01009580.1:0-39974 GCA_019425675.1 Leucinodes orbonalis | reverse complement strand
AAACATCCGAGTTACGATGAACAGCGTTTTCGCGTGTTTATGAACTGAGGGCAATAAAACTTCCATTATTGTTTTAACATCTTGGCACGGGCCGACTTCTAAACCACCCGACCGCGTTTCCGAAAAACAATTTTAACTTTTTTTAACATTGTTAGAGACTGTAAGAGATTGAAGCGTATGTTTAGCAAAACTGTGTAAGTACCTACTTAAACTGTGAAGTACGTGTACGTATACTCCAGAGTAGGTAATTTACGTATGACTATGCAAAGCAATAATTATAAAAATCGAGCGTTTTATGACTTATTTTTTCTGATATATAAATTCGACATTAATTGTTTCAACCTGGGGTGATTTACTCGTTACCCAACAAATGACAGCTATCTAGTCTAGATGACAAGTGTCTACCATTTGCGATCACATCCTCGTAATAATAAATAGTAGCGAATTTCCTATTTCTGTTAAAAGATACTAAGTAATTGTGCAAGAATATTCACGAATAGTTGCTAAATCCAATATTAAAACACTTAAGATAAAATAAAGTTCTTTATCCGAGTGTAAAATAAGTGAATCCACCTACATTCTTGGGCATTTGCCACGCTTTCCAAATGAGAGTTTCTTTCCGGGGACGAAAAAGAGCTAATTATTATTTTTTCCTTTGTAGAGCTATTTTTATGTTAAAATGAAATGTTGTTACTAAGATTACTAATGTACATTGATCTGTCTTGTGGAAAGAGTGGGGGAAGTTTTTAAAGCTAAATATGGACACAAAAGTTTCAAATAAAAAAGTTGCGCTATTCAAAGTCATCTCAAAATAATCTTTTTGTAGACTTATTTCGAATGCATTTGCGTATTATTATTTGATTATTTTAACCTTTCCATTTCATATATTATTATATCTTTAATAAACGTATGCTAATATTGTTTGATTTTCTTAATTTATTGGCGTTGCTAATCTATACTAATATTATAAAGCTGAAGAGTTTGTTTGTTTGTTTGTTTGAACGCGCTAATCTCAGGAACTACTGGTCCGATTTGAAAAATTCTTTCAGTGTTAGATAGCTCATTTATCAAGGAAGGCTATAGGCTATATATCATCACGCTACAAGCAATAGAAGCGGAGCAGCAATGAATAATGTTTCAAAATCCGGGGGGAAAATTTCTTACTTGGAGATTCCGCTGCACGCTGCGTAAACGGTTAAAGTTTCGCAAAAGTCATGTATTAGAGTATTGTTACCCTTTTAAAGGTCTACAAAAAAGTCCGCGACAGCATATGTCTATCTTTTAAGGTTAGCTCCCTATAACATATTTTTTGCTAAAAATTTTTTCTAAAATAATGCATCATTTTGCGAAGCTATTTTCATAAATATGACCTCAATGCTTATCCAAAAAAATATTTATCACAAGTATTTCATTGTAAACAAAATTGTCCTTTACAACATTCAATTTAAATGAATATCTTATGAGATATCGCAGTTTTAACTCACCTATATAAACGAAGTAGCGGGTGAAAGAGAGCGTTAGGCCATAGTAACTATTCCACGCGGACGAAGTCGCACGCAAAAGCTTGTTAAAAATATTATCCAAATCGGACAATGATGTCTTCGTTCAGTTATATCATATGAGGCGTTTTGGTTTTTTGTTTCAAATTGACAGTTCCAAATTCAAAACTTAGTTTAGGGAACCGTTACAACTGTCACGTGATTAACGTTCTCGCATCGCCCAGCAACGAGCACAATGAATGCGACCGGTAGATAAATGAAGCAAGCGCAAAAAGCGGTTTCAGAAATAACCCCCTTACAAGCAGCTGCCGCTCAAGGCGAACCACCCGCTTCTTTTAGGCCATGTTTTGCAACGTAAATTGTGATTTTTTTTGCTCTCCGCTAAGTATCTAGAGCTTACAATAGTGCGTATGGAGTTAAGTGCATTGGCTATTTATGGAGTGCCCGATCGATCCCACGTTAGCTGTTAATCTTTGAGATGAGTTGCGTAGATTTAAATGATATTTGCAATGGGCAATTTTACTTAATTCTTTAATTAAAAATATATTTATAACTCGACAGCTACTATGAATAACACGCCAAACGTGTCAAACTACTCCAATGATGAATAGCTAACCCATGTCACGTAAATAGGTAATGCGATGAATAAACATTGAATGTTATTGCCATAATGATATCAATACAATATGCTTAACCTACAAACAACTAGATGTGATCCAGTATTTCATATAAAACAATCCGTCGTCGATGTCGGTAAGTCACCTTGTAAGGTATAAATAGATTGTGTGTAACTTTGTAATGATGAAATAGCTGCTATTTTTATCGCGCAAGACGTTGCTATTTTTAATGACCCTCGTCCTAGTTCTGATTGGATATTCCTAATGTCCCTTGTAATGCGATTTACGGTGTAAACGTGATAGGTGCATGCCTTATACGAGTAAACTCAGTATGACTTAACATGTAGGACAACCATAATTTATAACAAACAATAAACGCTCCTTACAAAATTGTACAAACCATCTCAAAAGGGTATAGAATCTTATTGTAAATAAAATTAAAAATAAATTACTGAATCTTTCGGAATCAATTCAGTTAAAAACAATTAACTATGTATTACCAAATAATTATGTAAATCATAACATACGACATTTATTATAATATTAAATTAAATAAATTTATGTACCTTACTGCGAGTCGAGTGGCCAGTAATGATTAATATTCAAAAAATCTTTTGCAAATGATCTTTATCCAATTCATGTTGATCATAGGCAACAAAACTACACTAAATACCTGCAATGTACTTGTACGTACTCGTGTAGTATTTTATTAAATAGTTTCAAACCAATGTCCTGATGGATTGAAATCTGTTGAGCTTGAGTCAATATGTAGGTTCGTACTTGATTAGAAACGGTATTTCTTCTAAGGACTTGACAAAACTTGGTACACTTTATTACAAAATATATTAAGCACAGTCTGACAGCTATTCTAATTTTCATATACCTAATAACTAACCATCTGCTGTATTTGCAATACAGATTACGAAGATATATTACGAAATATTTGATTTTTTCAAGTACATATTTATTAGTCTCGAATAGGAGCTTCCCTTTCAACCTTTCATTACCATTTTTAATGCACCTGCTTTATGCATCTGTCTCGCTCCGTTGTATGTGATTGGCTATCGTTCCTTGTCTGTCATGGTCGCTTATTTTGTTTTATGGCCACATGCCTTAATAGTGATTGCGATCTGAATGAATGGACATCAGAGAGAGCTGAATGCATGTTCCATTGGATAATTATATTTGTTTTATTATGAATTTACTAAAATTACTTTGTTGTTGTTTTAATTATGTCTTCGTAAATAACCATGTCTTAAATTATTGAGAAATATTCAAATCAAAAGCGTTGGTAGCTCAATGGTGTGGACTGTTGCCTTCCAATCGGGAGGGCGCAGGTTCAAATACCGCCACGTACTAATGTAATTCGAATTTTTGAAATTATATATACGTTTTCCGACGCTCTTACGGTGAAGGAAAACATCGTGAAGAAACCTGCGCATGTCTGCGAAGCGATTCAAAGGTTGTGCGTGAAGTCGGCCAATCCGCACTGGGACCGCGTGGACGACTAAGGTCTACACACCTCAACCTCAACTAAGGTCAATTTTATCGTACCAAATGACTTATACAAAATCAGACGATTCAATTTGGGCTCACACATCTCAAAAAGCTTAGGTATAATACATATTAACCTCTCGGGTGGCACGGACTCATATTCTGACTATTCTAAAAGTTTCGCTATTGTTTCTGAATTCGTATCACACGAAGCATGAGACAAATTTAAAAACCTCATATTAAAAAGCAGGATTTAGCTAATTAAATGCACCGTCTCTTATCGCCAGCTATCTTTTTAATCCTATCGCATAATCTTAGCATATTACGCAACTATAACCATTTTCAAAATGAATCATTCTTATTTTAATGTGATTACGTTTTAAAATTCATGAACACTTTTTTACACAGCTTGCTCAACTTTGTGACATTCACTTTTGTTAATTAGACACGCCATAAAAAGGCAAATTCTCTCCAAAGTTAAATGTCAAAAATAACAGCGCATAAACCCTACATATAATTGAATAGCCTAAAGATAATTTAATTGTATACCCATTGCGCAATCATTGACATTTGTAACGGAATGCAATTATTAGCTTAAATGAATAATAAAGTAGGCCAAGCATTTGTAAAACCATTATTGTCATAATTAATTAACTCTCTTATCAAAACTTTCGTTGTGCCCACGTCTTACACCTTTGGCTTTTCTTGAATTGAGTAGATATACTGATAAAATTTATTTCTAGATCTTTGTAGACGATTCCTAGTATAGTCGGCACAGTTCAATACTAATGTGAATATGCACATAAATATATGTTGGAAGGTATAGCTATATTTACATAGAAACGCAATTTGTTACCTACGTAAATGAAATACTAAAAAGCGTTACAAATTCTAGTCCAGTTAAGAACTAAGTTAAAATATTTTAAGCAGCCATTTTAGTTCATACAAATAACATCTCTCTCACTCCACTGTGCTGCTGGACATAGACTGATAACATAAATAAGCGCTACAAAGATAGACCGTGGCATGACAAGCGTAGGCTCAGGTCGTCCTTCGAATCTACGACTTGGGAAATTTTTTTGGTGGTTCCAAATGGAAGAAATAGGAAAGTCCAGCAGTGTAGGGTTTTAGGATGAAGAAAGAGAGACGCCTCTACGCGACTTAAAACATCGACAACACTCTGTTTTAATGGGACGATAGGCAAACTGAGTGAGCAGTTTTTAGGTAGGTATAGGTTTTTAACCCATAGTTTATAACAATCAATGGGAAATGTCCATGTGACTAGTAAATTTCAGTAAAGTTGATTTCAGTTGTAAGTACACCATTAGAAATAATCGTCCAAATTAAAGCACCATGCCAAGCTCCAATGGCCGTGTTAAAAATCTGTCTTTTTACTTAAGTTAAAGCTCTGTAAAACTGTCTTACAGCGTTTTTAAGGGGATTGATGGAATTAAAACTGCGTATTAGAACTCTTAAACATTTTTGAGATATTGTAAAGTGGGTTGGTGTTTATTCTATCGCTACTACAAAAAAAAATATTTTACGTTTGGGACTAGAGAGCGCTGTGTGATACTCATTAGATGTTAAAAAAATAGCTAAATTTAAATAAAAATATTGTCAATGGTAGTAATTTTGAATGCGCAGTTCCTAAAAACCAATGCACAAAGCTATATGAATGCCGGCAAACTGTAACCGCCACGCGAGCAGTAGGCGGGCTCCAGGTTAGTGCCGCCTCTCGTCGGAACAAACAACAATAACGGTACTACGGGCTCGCCAGCGCCGCGCGGATCTTTCTAGAACTATTTTACGTTTAAAGAAACAATGAAGAGGTAAAATTTAAGTTGTTTAACAATGTATATTAAAAAAATACTAAATTTCTAGTATTAATTAGATATTGAAATCTACCTTACAGCCATTTATGCATAATTTTGACAAGGGCATTTTGACTTCTGGGTAGTTAAGGTTAATAGGATAGATTAGTATCTAGTCTTCGCGATGACCAACAACAAGTTAGATTAATAGATTTAAGAAATTGAAATGAAAAGCATATAATAATAATAATTAATAGTTAGGTACCTACTTCGATAATCTACCTACTTTTTATTCTAATCGCACACACAGATTGTTGAAATCTCTATCCCACCAAAAACATTCTGTAAAACATCTAGCCAAGTCTCGATGGAGCTGCTTGATTATCTCTAAAAAGTAATGAAATCAAGACAAAGACGTGCCAAGTCTAAGGTTCCTTACTGCGATTACTTTATTATTATGGTTGATGTTGTGTGACTTGGCCGTTGAAGAGTATACAAGGATACAAAACCAGGTGCTTCATGACACCATTGCACTATTCTGTCGCCAGAACCGCTACCCATTGACGATACAAATTTGCCAGTTGGAAAACGGTGATTCAATTACCCGTCGATTGTAGGCTTGATAAAGCCACTAACGTATAAATAATGTTTAACGGCCAAGTCACACAACATTAACCATAATAATAAAGTAATCATAAGGCACGTCTTTGTCTTGATTTCATTACTTTTTAGAGAAAATCAAGCAGCTCCATCGAGACTTGGCTAGATTTTTACAGAATGTTTTTGGTGGGATTTCACTTCTTTTTGTAGAAACTTGAAAGGAATATTGGACAACCCATTGGGTGTCATGGTTGAGATGTCGGCTACTACACCAAGGGTTCCGAGTTCGATCCCCGGGCAGTACCTACAAATATTTGTGTGCATGAACATGTCTGTTTGTATTGGTCTAGCGCGCTCGACTTGGCGGAGGCACTACCGTGCTCCCCGATTTTTGACATCGGATGAAGCGGCCCATCATGTTGAATATATATTGTTTAAAGGCGGTATGTCGATCTCTTATAGTTTGGCTGGGCTCTTTTGCTATCTAAGCAGGGTCACCAGATACTCCAGATCTTCGATTATCCAAGTTTTTATAGTTTTACCTTTATGTAGCCATTAAACCCTAACTCAGTACCAAATTTCAGCTCTTGAGCTAATGGGAAGTACTAGTTCCATTTGGATGATTTTGTTATCTAAGCAGGGTCACCAGGTACTCCAGATCTTGATTATCCAAGTTTTTGTAGTTTTCCCTTTATGTAGCCATTAAACCCTAACTCTATACCGAATTTCAGCTCTCTGAGTTAATGGGAAGTACTAGTTCTATTTTGATGATCATGAGTGAGTGAGTGAGTGTATCTGTCGAAAATACGAAACTTTGCTTTCGCTAACGTCGGAATTTAATGACCTACAGACTTGAGATTTTGGATTCAAAGTATTATTATATCTTATATCTTACTAGATGACGAAAATTTCAGCGCTCTGGTATTATTCAAAGGTTCTCAAATTGGGGCCTGAAAATGCGGCGAAATGAATCCTGTAAAGGATGGTACGGCAGTGTTTGCTTCGCGCTCGACTTAGCGGGGGCACTACCGTGCCCCCAGATAACTGAACCCTATTTAAGTAGTTTTATTTTTGTTATTAGGTCAAAAAACCAACAAAAATAGTGAATTTGATAGGAAACAGTATGTTTGATGGCGGGAAGCGGTCAGACCGCAAACGTTATCATTCCGCTCGGCGGTCGCGTGTTTCCTCCGTGCGAACCAAAACATGGAAGTGTGAGATTTAAAAATTCTAATAGAGTTTAATTGTACATTTAGGTTATTAAAAAATGTGTAAATGCAATTATTCTTTGTAACATTGGGTAGGAACATACATATAAAGCAATGCAATAGAAAAATAAGTATAGTTCAAGATATGAAATCATGATTAACATTCAAACAAAATACTCCGGAGTTCCAGGCAACCTCTTCAACCTATCACAGTCCACTGCTGGACATAGGTCTCCCTGATTTTGCGCCAGATATCCCGGTCCTCCGCCAGCGACCTGTCCCAAGCCATCGGACCGGAGAGCGTCCTACGCTACGCTTGCTAACACGCGGTCTCCACTCCAGAACTCGTCTGCTCCAACGGCCATCGGTTCTGGGACATACGTGACCAGCCGCTCCGAACTTCGCTTCATACATTCTATTTTTCCGTCCTGCCCAGTGAGCACTTGCGACTATATTCGAATTTAAAACCGGAACGTTTCGATTATAATATGGGTAAAGTTTCGATATCCTTCCGATCCTGTAATAGTTGAGATTTTCGATATTCAGTATTGTTATAAGGTTTAGGTTCAATTTCATCTGAACTAGGTGTTAAATTATTAGCGCGATATGAAATTGACCAAAAAGTTGTATTTCGGTCCAAGTGTAGTTACGTTATAGCTGTCAAAATTTAGCCTGATCGGCCTGCTGTACTTATATTGTTCTAGAAGGATTCCAAAAGTGTCCTAAGGGTGATTTGCATTGTTTCAGGCTACTACCAGCCAGCGGGCCCGCTGATCAAGGAGAGCGGCGCCGAGGCGGAGCGCGCGCTCGCCCGCTACCACCCACAGCCGCACTACCACGCGCCCCACCCCTCGGTCAGTACCATATACCGCCTCTTACCGGACTCTTTTACCGTAAACATTACATTTAAATTAAATTGGAATGACTGTTTGTAATATAAATACCTAAAAATGTTTTATTCATGCATATGAATAAAAAATGAATGAAATATACCTACTTTTTTATGCCAAATTTTTTTTTATTTTTGTCTGTTTGTTCCGTGTATTCTCTAAAACAGCTGGATGGATTTGAACGGGACTTTTTGGCAGGTAGCTGATCTAACAAGGAAAAACAGGCTACTTTTGTATGAGACAATAATTTATATTAAAAAATATATATAAAGCAATGATATACCGCGCGACGCGCGAATTAATAAAGCTATTTTAGATTGTTTCAATGCGGGAGTTCTTGTAACGCGGGTAATACCGCGGGGAACAGCTAGTGTAAATATTTTATATGTTATTAAGTGAACGGGACGGTCAATTCGCTCACCTCGTAGTAAATGATACGCCTGACCATGACAAACGCAGTGTTAAGGAAAATAAATTTAGTTAGTCATTACTTTCCTTCAACACAGCCTTGCGCCATTAATTTTACTAGCTACAGTGCCCTAATCCCGAAACACACGTGCAAAACACTCCTATTTGACGGGACGATATCTGGCACTGCGATGGTACCAACCTATACGACTCGGTACCGAGTCTACCACCTACTTAGTACATATTCTAAACGATATTATTCTTAACACTTTAAGGAACAGTTCTAATGGTATCCTCTTGTCAACAGATGCTACAGCAATACGGCCCCACGTATTACCCCTCAGAGCTGTGCTATGGTCGCTACTACAGACCATCGGGGGCCTACCACATGCCGCCACCACAGCCAGATGCTCCGGTTAGTATGAATATTGTGCTTTTGTAAAGGTATCAAAGTATACAACTATTGGGATCTAAGGTAGCGTTGCCTGATCGTGGTGCATCCTGACAAATATCAAACGAGACTCTGGGGACCCAATAAATCGATGTGAGTTGGTGTCAAATTGAAACGAATGGGAAACAATGATATTCTGTATACATATATAAAGGTAGATACGCCACCCGTGCCCCAAAAACGAACCGCCAATGAGAATACAGTTTGTAGGCTTTTGTTTAAGTAAACGTACGCTCATTCGAAATATGTGTATGTGTGATGTCGTTGCATTCGGAACACTTTTTTCGATTGTTTTGTGAGCATATCACGAATCTATACTTTTTACATCTTCGATGGCAAATCAATATTTGCCGTGGATTACAGTTCCTATGTTACCAAAGTAATTTCGACACATTTGTAATATGGACATTTATATGTATTGGTAATTGAAGATCCAACCCATAATTATCATTCAAAAAAGAATGAACACCATGACAAATAGACTGCTTACTCAGTGTAATATTGCTCTAGCTATGAATAAACCATTTTTTATCAGCAATATCTTCTTCCAGGATCATTAATAAAACAATTTAAAAAAAAATGTTGTTGGCAATGGTATGCTCAAATATGATTATGCAGATTATTACTGTGACATATTTGCGTACACAAATATAGCTCCTAAGCTCATATCTTTTTATATAATAAACAGTCCGGACGCTCACCTGATGGTAAGTGATACCCTGACCATGACAGAGCGGCATTGAAGGAGACCAAGATCTAACACTTATTATTCTCCATCAATGCCGCACTGCGCCCGTTACCCGAGACAAAAGATGTTAGGTCTGTCATCATACCCAGTAATTTTACTAGCTACAGTGCTCTCATCCTGAAACAGAAGTGCAAAACACTTTTATTTCACGGGACGATATCCGGCACTGCGGTGGTACTTATCACGACGACTCAGTACCCAGTAAAGCAAAACTTCAATTTATTGGCAATTGATTTGACATACTAAACTTTTTATTTCCAGATGGTTGGCGTTGGCAGCGAGTCGTACCCTCCGCCTCCGCCGTATTATGGTACCCCACCATGCTACCAACATTCACCACAAAGGATACCGTATGTAGGTCAGTATATTTGGTTGACTGGATGCGAACTGTATTTGTTTCCTTGTGCTACGAAGCTCCATCATCATTCGGAAGGACAATCAGTTCCATCAGACAAGGTTAGAGATACAGAAGAATTAACCTGCTCAACCCACAATAAAACTTATCATTTAGGCCATCTTTTTCTGCCCTAGCATTGTATTTACACGACTGTGGCTGTAAAAGTTAAGTGTTGAGCGCCACTTGCCAACAACAACATCACTTCAAAATAAATGCACAATCAAGGAGTAACGGCAACCTAAAAATTTCCGAGCCCCATGTCACATACGTATATTTATATTTAGAACGTAAAATAATTAATTTAAATTTGTAACTTAACGCATCACAGAAAGATAACAAAATCAAAAGCGCAAACACGAGCACACTACTATATTATTATGGCATGTAGGGAGCGATGATTATGAATGAAAATTCTGCCCAAGTGACGCGATGGGTAAACTTTTGCCACGGACACTTTTTTAGTGAGATTTTGCGTCTAGTTAGTTTATGCTTTATCTAATGTTCAAATATATCCTACAATACCTACTTATTGAACATTATAAACGATGAGTTATAAGGTCGAATAGATAGGTCGGGATACAACGTTACATTGTCTGTGTTAAATTGTACTGAACGTTAATAATACGCAACGTTTCGCAACAAATCCATCACCCTCGATATGCATGATTCATCCCAGTTGATACGTGTCTGCCACTTATTCATACAATACGTATGTACTGCGATGCCTGAACATGTGCAGTACATTCCGACTCCACTCTGTGTTGCGAACTTAGCCCTTTTGTGGCTTGATCTAGCACTTTTTAGTATAGGTGAACTCCTTTTTAACGACAGGCCGAAAAGGGCAATCCAGCTCTTTTTCACTGTCTTGATAATATTACCAAAGTATGAAGTTTTCGACATGCTAACAAGTACTTTTTTGCTATTTCATCGGTCATGCAGACGTTTTTAAGACGCTCTAAAATAAACGGCATCATGACATGATAATTTTTAAAACAGAAAATCACTTGAAGCTCAATCTAGCCCTTTTTAAGTTCTCATACAGCCCCACTTCTAAAACAATAAGGCAACACAGACTCCACTCGGTTGATCTATTGGCAATTTGACTTCGTCTTGTGTTTTGTTTTTAATATAAATAACGGTAAATATCAACGATAACGCACTAAACCGACCGATTAGATAACGTTAACGATTTAAATAAACTTTTGACGCAATTACGAGCGTGCATTATGTCACGCATCGCTGTATGAATGGGTTATGTTTTTTGTAGTCGTCAAAGTTGTAATGGTCAGAGTTACAATACTGGGTCAATGGGATCAAATTAACATACATCGTAACAGTTAGATGAGTTAAAGTATGATACTTCATTGATTTTGTTTTTTCTCGCGGGATTTATACTTATACGTATGCGTATGTGTAATGAGTATTTTATAAATTTAAAATCAGGTTGCCACTAATATCGAAGTAGATACTCGAAATAGACTTTCAAAGAAAATTTACCTAAAGCGACAGTAAGTATTGTAAAACAATTCAAACTAAAATTAATCTACGATCAGTTCTTATTCTACTTTTGCATATAAAACAGCTGAGTATAGTCAAAAGTTTAGATGAGCCAGTCTTTGAACAGATAGGTCCTATTTGCGAACAGGCATCCCACAAAACTTGCATTCTGTAATTACGTCTACTATACCAAAGGTTCCGGGTTCTAGTACAAACATTTGTGTGTATAAAGATGTCTCTTTGAATTAGTCTGGATGTTCCCTGTGTATAATATGTTTGTATTTACTAAATATATATATCCATATAGGTGTATATATATACAGTCTAAGGCCCGTATTCTTGAAAAAGAAAGTGTTGATCTTAACATAAATATAATAATAGTGCTATATGCAATAAATAATTCTAGAATACGAGCCTTAATTAGTAGCCTTAATAAGTTTGGGATTAGATGGCGCTGTGTGGATGTCATATATATTTATGTATTTGTTTGCAGAGTACCGATGCCCGTGCCCACTAAACGCGTGTCCAAAAAACGTCCATATTGGGCCCGCTACTGGTAAAGCCCCGACCGGTGGCGGCCCGGACGCACCGTCGGCCCTCGCGCCGCCCGGGGGCGCCTTCAGAGCGAAGGTGCGGGCGTGCGCACTCGACGCCGTCGCCGACACGCACGGCAGCGGCAAGGTACACAACATACTGGTACTTAAGAACAACTTTAGTCGTCAAGAAGATTTCCTGTTGTGTCTGAATTCCTGGTGTTCAATAGGTTTATACTTTGATAGCCAAATCGTAGGCGACTACTACCAGTACTACCACTACCATTAGGATGGTAGTTGACTAACAATAAAAAATGTCTGGCTTCACAGGTAAACTTATTTGCTATGACCAAAGTAGTCATCTTTATGTTTGGTGTTGACTTGTTAGCCTGCCTAAAACAGGATAAACTACATAATATTATAGCAATTACATGGGTAATAATGCAGCTGACTAAGGTGTTAATATTCGACTCAAGTAATCCCAAAGGCACACATTTAGATTTACGGAGATCGGTAGAGAAATTTAGGTTAACACACAGGTCACAGGTGTTATTTCTGTATAAACTAACGAATAACATTATTAATTTTCTGTTGCAGGATCCTCCATTAGAATCGGAACCTCCAGCCGCAGCGGACGCTCCTCATCCATGTCCGCTGCCAGCCATCGGTGGCGCGTCGCCCAAACGTGAACTGTACGATGTCCGCGAGAAGTTGCAGTTACCAGGCGACCTTCCCGGGCCCGCGGAACACTTGGGCCCTCCTTCGCCAGCGCGGGGCTCCGCTGGAGCCTGCGCCCCCCAACCACCCCCAGCAGCCCCTCGCCGCGCCCGCCTTGGCAAAGCCATGGCCAGGCGATCGCTAGCTGGAGACGACACCGGCCTCCTCCTAGCAGTCCCCAAGCTTCACCCAACACAGTGACGCAGACGATGTTCTCGCCATTTCACCCCCGTTTGCGCACCAATCGATCTATCCTCCTCCGATGAACGATCCACCCCGCTTGTCGACGTTAAGAAAGAAAATGAAGGCCCCACGAACGCTTTGATGAGAAAGACTGACGCTCAAGCGCTAAGAGAACATAACTGCACAGCAGTCTCGGAGCAAACGGACGTTACGGACGGCTCCAAAGCGGTGAAGCGACGATATTCTAGGCCAAAGCTGGAGATCGATATGAAAGACACACAACTAGAAGACAGCTGCAAGACCAACGGTATCGGTGAACACGTTAAATTGCAAAAGCGGAGAAAGGTATCCGGTGAACAAACTGACTTGCGGATGGAGACTGTCACTAAAGAACCAAAAAAGAAAGCATCGCCAAACAAAAGGATGGCCAAAACAACGTCGACTGAAAAGAAAGCTCTCAAAAGAAAACTAGAATGTGTCTCCTCGGGCCCAAGAGCAAAAAAGGCACTAACTGAATCGATAAATGAAGACCCACGGTTGAAAAATATCGCAGCAGTGGCTGAGGATTCGACAGCAGCTAAACCTAAAACCAAAAGCGCTTTATTGCTTGATAACCTAATAAGAAAAAACAGTATTGACCGGCCAGATGCTAAAGCCTTCTCAGATGCTAAACTAAATCCAGCAGAACTATTCTTGTCGCCTGACGAAAACGTCGCTCAAAACTGTGCAAAGAAAACGCTTAATATTAACAATAACGTTGTCGAGAACTCTAGCACCCCAGCTAACGGCGTCAGACCGAATACCATAGCGGCTGTCAGCCAACTAATAGGAAAGAAACTCGCCTACAAGAGCCCCTGCAAACTGGAAAAGGTTGACTCGAAGATAACGCACAATTTGAAATCAGTATTAAAAACCCCACGTGAAGTCAACCGAGGAGGAGCAGAAAGTGCCAGAGAAGATTCCAGCGGATGAAATAATTACTATCACACCCGCCATTAGCGAAGTAGTCGAGACCAAGGAATCCGATACCGCGATGGAATCAGCGGAAAAACCTGATGGAGCGGAGAAAGCCAAAGCTGCAAAAGCAAGAACGCGGACAAAGGAAAGTTCGGATGTGCCCGAAGAATCTCAGGCAGCACGACAAAGCGGGGAGGAGGATAACAAAACGGAGAAAGCCAAAAGAGCGAAGCTTTCAAGCAACGAATCGAAAGGGAAGAACGTGGAGAAGGTGGTGAAGTTGTTGGTGTCAAAGAGGCCGGTGGTGAAAGTAGATGAGGCGACATTAGTGGTGGAAGATGCTTGTTCGACGAGTGGTGGTGGGAAAAGGGCGCGACGTAGGCGGAGTGGGGCGGGGGGTCGGCGACGTCGGCCGCCGCCTCCGCCTGCGACTGTGAACCCCCCGCGGGCGCCGCTACGGCATCCGCGCTGGAGCAACGGCTGGAGCTTTGATGGGGACCCATACTTGTCCAAAGTCTACCTCAATGTAAGTCCATAGTATTCATTAATTGAGTTAAAGTTGGTAATTTAGAATCTAAATGAGCCATCAGTTTCATATCAACCGCACAGTCCACAATGAACTAGCCGAAGCAGACACAGAAAAATTTCTCTTTTAAAACCAGTAATGATATTATTTATTATTTTTAACCCAAGGGCTTATTAATCTCTTGGATTGTAATTTATGAGCGCTTGCTCGTCACTTCAATTGGGGCCAGATGGCCCTGTGTGAATGTCGGTGAATTTGTATCCAAACTACCTCAGATCAGTGATTTTGTTTTATGCAGATTAGTAGTTATAGTATAATAGTGCATGTTTATTGATAATTCCGATAGCTATCTGTGATCACCACTTGTCTGGTGAAGCTGTAAAGGTCACCTGTGGCGTGCGCCGTGCGATATATATGCAAATAAGCAGTGCATACCCTGTGCTTCCAGGACATCCCGGAAAAATTAAATTAAAAGATTGCCACTTATTCGCCCAATTTACTTTAATTTAATTTAATTTTACTGTGTTCTAAATAATTGTTGTACGTTGCAGAACGACTGTCGGCTGGACCGCGTGGCGCAGTGTTGGTCGCGCATGCGTCACGCGAGCGGCGACTGCGTGTCGCGCGGCGACTGCGTGCTGCTGCGCGCCTCGCTCGCGCGCGCACAGCCCCTTCGTGCGCGCGTCGCCTCGCTATGGCAGAACCCGACGACGGTACCACATATATTATACAGTAGAACGCCGATTATCCGAATTCTTTGCGACCGGGGTTGATTCGGATAATTGTAATAATACCCTCGACTTGTAATTCACGTACCAACCTTACTATCATAAATTTCATTGAATTATAAACATGTTTGTTTGAGCGTCGGTGGCTCAGTGGTTGGACTGTCGCCTTCCTACCGGGAGGGCTGAGGTTCAAATCCGACACGTACCAATGTTTTTCGAAAAATATATGTACGTTATCCGACGCTCTTACGGTGAAGGAAAACATCATGAGGAAACCTTCATGCACGCCTGCGAAGAGATTCGAAGGTTGTGTGTGAAGTCGTCCAATCCGCACTGGGCCGCGCGTGGACGACTAAGGCGTTATCACCCTATACGGGTAGGCTCGTGCCCCTCGGTGGGGACGTTTAATGAGCTGATGATGATGATGATATAAACATGTTAAATAAAAATTATATATAATTGTACAGAAATAGGCCTGGTGTCCTCTTCTCACTTACAATGACGGTTTCCACGGAAAACCAGCGTCACAGCTACCCTGTTATCTGAGACACAACAGCTTAGTGGCAACCGATTTGGTTTACATATTTTGATAATTATTTATGTTCATATTTTCTTTTTGTTTTATATGTTTTCTGTTTTTGTTTTATATGTATTTTTGTTTGCCAAATAAATTATATCATCGAATTAACTTTATTAAGTTTAACAAACACAGTTCTACAATAAAGCTCACTTGAACATCTCGATCAGTAAAGATGCAACCCCATCAGGCCTTATCAAAAATACAAAGTGTAAACACAACGATAATAGAGACTTAGGACCGATTCGGATAGTCGGCGTTCTACTGTACCTACTGCGTTTCATCGCATAGTACCTATGCCGTTATGTTGGCGCCTTATCTGTTAATGTCATTGGTACGATAGAACGAAGCTGTGTTCTCCGACAAACCTGTAAATCGCCATCATATAGGATCTCTCCTATTTCCTATACATCTTTAAACGATATGCGATTTGCAGTCAACAACAGTACTCATGTTTTGAGAAAAGGAATTCAAGTTGCGATTTAAATTTACTTTGCAATCCCTGCTCTTAATCTTTGTGCACGCCACTGGCTATAGGGAAATTGTACATTAACCCATCAAATGTTAATAAACTTTGGAAAAATATTGCAGTCCTAAAATTGACAGCCAGTATTGACAGTCAGTAAAGGTTTGCTCGTATGTTTTCAGGCGAGATGATGGTATCTCTAGTTTGGTACTACCGGCCCGAGCACACGGAGCGCGGACGGCAACCGGCCGACGCGCCCGACGAGGTTTTTGCCTCGAGACACAGAGACGCCAACTCCGTCGCCTGTATCGAGGACAAGTGCTACGTGCTCACTTTCAACGAGTACTGCAGGTGCGTTGCTGCATGAGTAGTAAAAAAGTTGAGCATTTGAGTATCGAGATGAAACATGTTGGCAAATTAAGCCAACATGTAGAAGTGCCCAGTGTCGCCAGAAGGTACATCATTCCAAAATAAATTACGCTTTGATATTAGCGAGGAATATAAGCTTGCTTAATACGGTGAAGGAAAACATCGTGAGGAAACCTGCGCACGCCTGCAAAGAGAGGTTGTGCGTGAAATCGTCAAATCCGCACTGGGCCCGCGTGGACGACTAAGGCCTAATCACCCTATACGGGTAGGCTCGTGCCCCTCGGTGGGGACGTTTAATGAGCTGATGATGAGAAGCTTAAAAAAACTATTTTTGGTTACTACCATTTATGCCCCCATGCAGAATTGACCTCTTCTAGAATAAGTAGTGTAGAATAAAAGAACAAAAAAGTTTATTTTAAATTCTTACTGGCTATATCTTCTTAGAGTTTATATATTCCATATACAGAATTGACCTTTTCTCCAGCTGTCTTATACATACAAAAACACGACATTTATGCAATATTCCCATTACACAGGTATAGGAAACGGCTAAAAGCAACAGAGGAAGGCGTGACGGCCCCCCCTTGCATCGTGCCCCCGCCGCCGGCCGGAGACGCGTCCGCCGCCGATACCAAACTCCCACCGGCGGTCTCCCCCGAACTTGTCCTCTTCTGCCGCAAGATCTACGACTTCAGGTCCAAGAAGATACACGTGCCCAACAAATGAGCGCGCCCTCACTACTCTGGACCACGCCTAAAGCCCCAACACAGCGGGCGCATCTTTAAGAGAACGAACACCAAAGTTACGTTACGAAATTCAGTGTCCGCCGGCTCGGACGGGGCTCCCGACCCCCCTAAATTAGTACAAAACGCGTTCCCGGCGCACTAGTGCGACCGGTAGCCATTTTATGTGAAATCTTTGTGTTTAGTGATCGCCGATTGGTCGTTACTTTGCTTGTGTCGTGATTATAGGTAGTATCCCTTTGGTGTAAAATTTAAACAGTGATTTGCTGTATTTCAATTGATTTTATGACGAATATTTTTTATCAAAAGATGCCTTTTATAATGTGTAAGTAGTTGTAAGTGAATCATGATCGATGAAGACGCATAATTATGTATAGCAATACGTTTCTTTTGCTTCGGGATGTAATGTGTCCTATTTATTCTCATTTGTAGAGGATATAATAAATGAGAACGTGTGTGCTGATATTCGTAGCTTTTAACTCGTATGGCAGGAATGATTTGTTTTATGATTAAGTTTCTATTTGGCTACTTGAGAAAAGGCATTTATAATTAATTACGATTATTATTTTTAATTGTTACATTGTTGTCAAAGTAGAGTCTATATTAAATTATTCTTTTATTATTTAAGAACATTAAATTATGCAAATGCAACATCGATCAGCAGTATCAGTGTATTCGTAGTAGATTACTGGCAACCCTTCAGGGTGTACGTCTGTAACACTGCTAGGGACTTTGGGGAACAGAGACAGACTTAATCACCTATACAAAACCGAAGACTGCCTCTGTTGATCCGCAGTATTTCGAGTTAAACATCCATTAAGTATAATGTAATAATTAGTAATTATATTGTTTTTTACGTCATATTATGGGTTTTAACCCACAGTTGTCTATAAAGGCGTTTTCATTTAGAGTAAATTGAATCATGATTGAATGAGAATCCCATTTTGTCGCATGCATTTCAATCAATTCATTAAAAGTAGACATTTTATACTACTGGCAATGATTAGCCTTACTTACGCCTTGAAAGGAATTGATTCATCAATTAAAAATCAATCAATTCGTCAGTCAACATTTTTGAACTTATTTCACGAGATCTCTCAGTACTTTTTCAAAGACTGATTTTGCGGCGGCATATTATTTATCAGTACTGCAGTCAATTCCATTATTTCAGAACTATTACGTTTCCGAAACTGACAAGCCGATTATAAACTAAATAAAAAAATAACAAATGGGAACATTGTAACATATTTTAAATGTAATGTTAGTGCATAGATGTAAAAAAAACACATGGGTGTTGGATGAAAAGATATATTGTATGAATGTAATAGTGAAATCTCTTATCACTAGAAACATAATTTTTAAGTAGCGCGGAATTATAAAAAAGAATATATATTAACGTTACGATTCCCGCGTGGATGTTTGTAAAGGGCATTTATACGTTTGCGACTTGTGTACCTATCTCATGATGTATTCACTATTTCTTACAATGTATCTCTAAATTAGATTCGTCTATATTTCGGTTTATATAAACTTGTGTTGTACATAATGTACTCTTAATTTGTGAGTAGAACTTGCTATTATTGTTATTCTTTCCAGTGAGACACTAATAAGTGGGTAGGGACCTATTTTTGTATTTGATGGGGCGGTGTTATACCTACAAGGGATGAGATACAGTGGATACAGCAATAGTGTACGTCGAATGTTACCTTAACTTGCGTAATGTATGTACCTATGCGGAGATCCTATCTTTGTGTACATTCATCAACATTGTAGGTATTAAATAAACTGGATATCTTTTATATAATATCGCCTCAATACCTTATTTTCAGGTATAATAATATTAATACGGCATGTAGATTAACTACACAAGTAGACATTCTATAAGAATAATGCCGTATCACCATTGAGGTCCCGCCTAAAATATCATCACAATCTCACTGGATGTCTATTCCAAAGCCTAAGTTTCTTTATAAACTTTTCTTTTTTTCGTTGCTTGATGCCAAAAATTTAGCTGCAAAATTCTATTATTCAGTAATTATGTAATACCAATTTCCTTCTATTTAGGTTAAACGAATGCCGGCGGAGTTTGCGCAAGACTTACCTACCTAACCACATTTTTTTACCAATGAAAATGAATAAAACATAAATTCAACAAACTTTTGCAGTCTTACAATTTGGTAAATTTTTATGTCAAAAAAACCATCAAAATACCTACTTGTAAGTTCCTCTCTTGCGCAAATTAAGCTGACATTAGTACTCATTATAAATTAATTCTAGAATTAATGAGTAAATTCCATAATAATAATATAACTATAAGTGAGCTCTCCCTTGCTTGTAGGTGGATTGTTTTGAGAAATGTTACCTGGTATTCCGCAGTTGCAACCTTCTTGTAGTCAATGATTTTTAGTAATAGGTTTACTAATAAGGAAAAAAATACCTTGTTTTATTATTTATTTTGTTTCAATGGAAATTATATAGGTATATTTTTATTATTGTAACCTACATAGTTATGTTGGCTGTAATTTAATATTGATGTAATTAATATATGTATTTTTATTTCAAATAAATGACTTTTAATTTAACTCAAAAACCTCCTGATTAGTAGGAAAATACCTAAATTTATAAGTAGGTAAAAAATGATAAGACATTCAATTGCAACAGTAAATATCATTTTTTATTTACTAACACGTCCAAGCAATATTGAAGTATACAATGGGTTCTATAATACAGTTTCGTACAATTATTGAAACATTCCAAATCCATATTAACATCCCTTGGGAAACTAACACACATTCAATAGTAATCACTATACACATTCCTTTACCTGCAATTACCTAATACATTTTCATTCCACCACATCATATACATAGATAACATAGACACCAGATAATTATAACTACTTTCATCGGTTGTAACACTTGTAACAAGTAATTTTTCATAAAATATATCTTACATAATTATGTCAGACCTATGCATATGCAATGAACATTCCGCATTTAAACAATGACAAAATTAATGGAAAAAGAAAAAAAATATTGTAACTACACGCTCGAACTTCCACCATTTCTTCAATTTTGATTTCAGAACTACTACACTGATTGTATAAATAAATAGGTTGTATTCAGCAGTAATCATAGGTTTGGGAATCTATGCAAACCCAGTATTGCTGCCGGCAACACCAATAATAATAATAATTTATTTAGAAACTTAACAAAGTACAGATAAGATATAGAGCTGCTACCCGTTCTCTGCATAATGCTTTCGCGGGAAGAAATTATTTAAATCTGAGTAAATCATCATACACGACTTCCGAAAGGTTGCTGGTGGAAGCTGGATGAGAAAAGCGGAGGACCGGGGAAAATGGGGGAGACCTATGTCCAGCAGTGGACTGCGATAGGTTAAGAGAAGAAGAAACCATGACACGAAAATTTACGGAATTATGTATGAATTATATATCATTAAAAATAATGTTACATTATTCAATCTACAAATGTTATTTTAGTATTACATAACGGTTTGCGATATCAACCGGGTGTATGTATCGCCTTACTTAATTTTAATTAAAAGCAGCCTGCAAAATAAATAGGTTGGTACATTAAAATGCAAATTTATGAATAAATTTTAATCGTCTTTGTATTATCGGTTGAAAGAAACTTATCTATTATGTATTGATCTCATTTGAAATTCAATGTATGTTACGTTTTATTACTTTAATTTATCATTTTACATTGACCTTATACCGGTAAACTCTTTAGGCCTACAACTCGATACAAAGACATTTAAGTTTAACCTTCTGAACGCCAATGACCTATGTGTAAATAAAAATGAAAAGTGTTTATTCGGTTTAGTTCCACTAGTTCGGAGTTTTTCACTGAGAAGAATCCAGCAAGAAAATCAGTAGTTACTCTTTTCAGAAAATTTATGTTTTGTACAGAATCTATCATTTGTTATTAAAATAATTAAGTATATAAAGCAAATTATATTCACAATTTTTATCATATTAAGTAAATTTAAGTATTAGTAAAAATATAATAATCTTTAAAATGGTGTCTGAATACCTGGCGTTCAACGTCCTATTAACCCGTTGATCGCCTAAAACACATACTGGAAAATCTATTATTTGTGACGCTTTAAGGCGTCTCTGGCGGTCACAGGGTTAAATTAATATCGCGCACTGATATTCTACAGACTGAGCATGTCCAATAAATTGACGGTACCTCCTAGACCTGGGCCTCCATTTATATTGTTTTTTTCAGAGCATCAAGGATAATGATAATTGAGTACCCATTATTATTAGTATTATAGTATTCATGCTTTAAATTTTAACTTTCCCGGAATAAAAGGTTTTGAATGTCTGTTTGTATTGTTCTGAGTGTTTCTATGTATAATATGTATGTATTTACAAAAAAATGTGTTTAATTATGTTTATCCGTTGTTTAGTACCCGTACAACAACAGGCTTCACGCTTAACTTGGGTCAAAATGGCGCCGTGTGAATGTCAGTGGATACTTATTATTTATTTATTTATTAAAAGCTTTGAAAGTCCGCCGAACAGGGCTCTGTGTGCTCGTTACTGTCTTGGTACATTCCACCTGCCTTAAGCGTTCCATTCGTAAACGTATTCACATTACTTTTGTATTATATTTAAATGGACCTTGCATTGTCCCTTACTGAAACCTGCTTGATAATATTTTATAACAAAGTTTAAATGGTAATATTTGCGCGCGGGTATCCTTTATATTATTGTAGTTGTGTGAAAGTTGAACACAAAAAATATTAACGGTTTTGACAGTGCTTTTCTATGTTCAGTTAGTATTCTTTGAAATCTTGGCAAACAAATATTCATGACAGTGTGTATTCCTGACCCATTTGGTGTATTGGGACATCAGCTACTACACTAGGAGTTCTGGGTTCAATCCCTGGGCAGTACATGAATAATTGTGTGTTTGAACATTGCTGTTGTTGTATAGGTCTGGGTGTTTTTTATGTAATGTATGTATTTACAAAAAAATGTATGTTTATCCGTTGTTAAGTACCCATACTACAAGCTTCACGCTTAACTTGGGGCTAGATAGCGCTATGTAAATGTCAGTGGATATATTCATTTATATTCTTGTTATCAAGGAGCTTAGTCAGATTACTGAACAGTAAGCATGGAGTCAAATTCTACCTTCCTAAAAGCGTCTCGTGAGTCTTTATTCATTACTTGTAACATTTGGTTTATATAAACCTGTAATTTAGTCCCAGTCTGGTTAGCTCATACCTGCATAACACCACATTACTAAAATAATAGTCTGGTATTATCTCCCATTTAAAAACAACCACTCTTTGAACTAATACCATATGTGTTAATTAAATTTAATATATTTTAACAAACATATGTACTATGAACAAAAACCATGTTAAATCAAGTTTTAAAATATCCATTTAGTGCAAAAATACAATCACCAATATTGTCTTTAAGTAACATTAACACTGAGATAATTTTAACGGGTGTATACTGGCCAAGAGTATGCCAAACTGGGACTAAAACGCAAGCAATCATTGGCAAATTGTCAACTGACAGTCAGTATTTTGTCAAAACCACAATAAAAACATACTAATAATGTGAGTAAGGTGAGCCAATATAATTAAATTTACAATTGTAACTGTGATCAGTTGGATGTCTCTTTAAAATGAAACATTTCCTCTCTTGTTAATTTTAACTCATCTTAAAAGATTACAACTACAATTTATAATGTGTATTTTCACTTTTCTCTTTCATTTTCCTTAAAATAATATTGTGATGTTTGGAAGGTTCAACACAATTACACATTATATGCTTATGCATTTATTATTAACATTTGTTCAGAAAAAGTATTCCTTAATTGTTCAAATTAATAAAAAAAAAACTAATAGTTAATAATTCTGTTCCAAATTTTAAATACCCAAAGCTTGTTTATGTCGAATTAAACCACCATACAAGGAATGTTACTGAATTTTGACTATTCTATCATCTTTTATTATCTAACCAGACAATGATTTTCATCATTTTAAAAAAATATTTAATAATATGTTATATATATGTAATCATCAATCAATCAGCCTACCTGATACATAGCAATAAAATTTGAATTCATATTCCAAGATAATATTTTATAGCAAACATAAATACTTGGCCAACATAAAATCTCAAGAAGGTGGGAACTATGGCTTTCTATAACCTATTCTATATAAGTTCATACAGGCTGGTTCCACTTTAACTGCTTAATCTTTTAAATGCCAAGACAATAGAAAATTATTGTTGCTGATATCTAAGATGTCAATTGGCATTCAAAGGAATAAAATTTATAAAAGCAACTAGCAGTCTATGAGTCACATTGATAAAATAATGTTCATGGTTATTTAGATTCCTTGTCAATTACAATTATGGCCTTTATCAAGTAAGACAAAGTGGAATACCTCAGAAATTACAGCAACTGTTTGTCTTGCGGCAGTCTTGTAGAACAGTTTACTGTGCATTGTCAAACTTTCCGATTTAGCTACCATCATCAAGTTTTTCACCTCTCTCTAATACTGCTTTTATTGTATCGTGCAGAATATCTTTGTCTCGTCAACTCATTTTGTATTTTTGTCAGTGCATCTGCTTCTTTAGGGTTCTGGTATCTTGCTAAATACTGAGGCAATATGGGGAAGTCAACTGTGGACTCATTTGCAGTAGGCAGTTAGCAGCGGGCACAGCAGCTGAGAACTCACTAAATTTTTGTTATCAATGTATGCGCTACCCGGTTAGGGTACTCATGATCTGAGATCAACACCTGCTAGATTATCTGCTCGCACATATACATGTAACATGTACTCTCCTTCTTTGAACGACTGTCTTGATGCTTGCTGTGTTCTCTCTACCATTGTTTTGCTAACAAACATCATAAACTCCTGCACGGAACTTCTTTGGAAAAAGCTGAGCTTTGTAAGTCATATGCAGACTTTAAAAGTGTTCCACTGTTAACTCCTTTATAGAGTACCAACATTGCTATAGCTTCACCATTATGCTGCTTGAATATTTATTTGGATTTCTTTTTGGTGGAAACAGACTGAAAATTAATATATAGTATATTAAAAAAAAGTGGTTTCAATTTGTAGGTCCCACAAATAAATACATAAAATCTAGGGAAATACATGACTAAAAATAATAAAAATCTTAACTTCAAATTCCAATTTGGTTTTTAAATTAAGATTTCGATATTCTAAGTTGAATTGGATTCGGGCATTATATTATAAGTAATTACAATACAATGATTGTTTTTGTTATTAAATGTTAGCTATAACTTATAACATTTTTTGACACCAGACGAAAGTGAAAGTTAAGAAAGTGAATACTGAAATTAAATTTACGGAATAAAATCAAGGTGAGACTTACCGTATTATTGGCACTGTGAGTAAAACACACTTTTACAAACAAAATCGAGAGTATCCAAGATATGAGAAGTAAATTAAAAATCTGGTAGAATTAAGGAATTTCGATTTGCTTACGCATTAATGTCAATGTCAAACGAATATGATTATTTTAACGTTTAAATACGCCTAATAAAGGGGTGAAACAGTATCGAGCATAAAGTATAAGTCCATTGCCAATATTAAAAAACTGTGAGTAAACGTCAAATTGACATTGACAAGCACGCGATTACGCGAAACAACAAGACGAAATTTATCAATGAAATTGAAAACAATATTTTCAGTCGTTACTCGTTGTCTTTTATTTTATAATTTAAGAACTATAGCAAAATTTAACCATCCAGGACTGAATCATAGATCAAAATGTCTGAAACTACCGAAAAAGTAGAGAATGCTTCTGATGCCAGGCGTCGTATCCTCAACATTGCGTGTCTACTGTGCTTCTTGAACTGGCTTCGAAGCTGCTGACAAAATGTCTTTAGAAACATTAACTGAAATACTCCAGTGTTGTTAGTCTCTTTCATTCAGTCAGTTTTACAGTAGCATTTTAATTATGACTACCATTGATTCAAACATTTATGTTTACAGTTTTATCAGAAGTAGGAAATTCCGCCAAAGGCTACTGTGAATTGTCTGGAAGAGTAGAACCGGTGTTAGGGGACGTCGTCATGGCTCTCATCAATATGGGTATAGTTTTAGATCAGTACTATTGATTATATTTTACATATGGCAGTGTATAGATCCTTTTGCAGCAGTTAACTGTAATAATATTAATTTTGCATTTCACAATCATCATTTCAGCCTTTGAACGTCCACTGCTGGACACAGGACTCCTCCAATTAAATCCATATATATGATCAGAGGGAATATGATCCAGCTCTTTCTGGCCTCAACCAACTGCTGGTGGACATTCTATGCTGCATATTTTACATTAATTATTAATATTTGTGAAAATCAAAATGATGCACATTGATGCCAAATATACAAAATTTTAAAAGATTATCTATAAGCTCTTGAAGATTAATAAAAGATGTGAATAGTCTAAAATGTATTCAGATAATATTATTATTTATTTCAGGCATCAGTTTGAAGGTATTGAACAATATGCTGCTCGGCTAATAACATGTGATCCAACCACCACAGCAGGCCCTAGCCCAAGGACTCCAGCTATGCTGTCAGCTGGCTCTAGGCAAACCAGCTCCCCATATACCCTTCCATTTACCCATTACCTGATCCTCATGCATATATTGAACACCTGTAAGTATTACTTCATTTTGTGTCTATGAATACTTATAACTCATACTTTATGAATGAAATACTTAAGTCTGAATTTTGCAAAAAATTATGCTATAATAAACAAATTAACCAAGTGTCAGTGACAATTTTCTGCCCACTTTCATAGATGTGCAGAATTTTGATTCAAGTTTCATGTCATGACATATTATTGTGCTCGTTCTTTTGATTTGACCTGTAAGGTCAAATTTGAATAAATTTAATGTTTTAACTATACATATGTGTAGTGCAGCTCTGACATTTTTTGGTTTACATATTTTTGCATCTAGTTAGTTGTTGTTTACCTAAGGCTGTGTCATATTCAATTTAAATATTGTTTTTTAAAGATCATAATTTTATAATTATAATCCTATACTAGACCCACAAACAACCAGTTACTGAGTATGAAGCAATAAGAGAGAAAGCGGCAACACAAAAGAGGGACATTGAAAGAGCATTAACTAAATTTCTAGCCAAGACTAGTGAGACTCATAATCTGTTTAATACTGAAGACAATCAAGTGTTCCCCTGTAAGTATTAAATAGAAAAAACTGCTCAAATGTTCAATAGTTCATATTTTTACAAAAAGTGATAATTGATTAGACAAAATTTTGCCTACTATTAAAGAAAAGTTTGAAATAATCATATAATCAAGATTCAATAAAATGTTTATCCAATAATCTGTTAGTCACTTCATCAATAACCTAAAAAGATGTTTTCTGTATTTTTTTGCAAAATTCATAATTGTTGAATTTGCAAATTTACATATTTGTAAGCAAAAAGCATGTCATAAATTGTGTTTTTCTATTATAATATTAGAAAAACACAATTTATTACATAAAATTGACAACAACTCAAAAGTTGATAGTGATAGTAAATGTTTTGTTTTTTCAGTAATTGCATGTAAACCTACTTTTCCTGCCTATTTGTCATGTCTCCTACCAATGATCAAGTATTTGATTTTGATGAATTGGAATATCATTTCCAAGTAGCAAATAGAACAGAGGATATGCCTGCTGACAAGAAGGTACATATTCATTATTTTAAGCATTTATAAAAAATAATAATATTTTCTCTTCAACCTATCGCAGTTCACTGTTGGACATAGGTCTCCCCTATTTTGCGCCAGGTCTTCCCCTTTTCTCATCCAGTCTCCACCTTTCACTAGTCGTTGGTTCACCGGGCCGGAGGGCGGTGTGCTTCAAGCTGTAATCTCATATTTGAAACTAGCTTTTGCCCGCGGCTTCGCTCGCATTAAATTCGGGTAACACGGTACTTTCATTTATCACTATACATAGGATTTCCCCCTCCAACTTTAAAGGTTTTGGGTCAATTCGAATTTTTTATTAGCAAAAAATGTTATAGTGAGCTAACTTAAAAGATAGACCATATGCTGTCGCGGACTTTTTTGTAGACCTTTAAAAGGAGAACAATACTCTCATACATGACTTTTGTGTAACTTTAACCGTTTACGCAGCGTACGCAGCGGAAGCTCCAAGTATGAAAAATCCCGATTTTGAAACATTTTTTTACTGCTCCGCTTCTATTACTCGTAGCGTGATGATATATAGCCTATAGCCTTCCTCGATAAATAAGCTATCTAACACTGAAAGAATTATTCATCGAACCAGTAGTTCCTGAGATTAGCGCGTTCAAACAAACAAACTCTTCAGCTTTATATATTAGTATATAGATATCAATGAAAACTTATTTTAATAACGCCAAAAAATAGTCCTGAAATAGTCTTCGCAAGTAAAAACTATTTTTTAGAACAAACTTTAAACCGAAAATCATATGCGTTTCGGAGAAATTTCAAGTTTTCAAATTGTCGAAGCCATAAACCTCACCAGGGGAACCTTTATATCTCGGGAACCTCTTGAGCCGGCAGGCTATGTCGGTAACTGTAGTTCTCTTACGGATAAAATCATTTCGGATCTTATCCCTCCGGTTAAGAGAGACCCCGAGCATAGCGCACTCCATTGGGCCTTGAGGGACTGAAGTTGTAAACCAATCCCGTAATGAGTATCCATGTCTCAACTGCGTATTAGTATTGCGAAATCATTGATGTTAGGAATTGACGTAACTTGCCGAAAGCCACCCAGCCCAACTGAATCCTCTTACTAGCCTCCCCCTTGAAGTTACGGCGGCCAAGTTGGATGGTTTCATTCAGGTAGATATATTTCTGCACAACCCCAAAACAGACGCCAATTATTTTTTTCGGAATGACTTATCGCTGTATTTGCTATTGGCCGCAGGTGGCCTTTACAGCTTCACCGGACAATTCCTCCTCCTCTCGAACCTCGGCTTAGGCGTTGAAGGGGGGGGGGGGGCATGTGCCGCTAACGCTTTTTAAGACGCCCTCGACCCATATCGGTCGTGGCATGACTTGGTCATTTAACATGACTATCATCAATAAAATAATAATAAATTTCACTAAAACTTTCATGTACAGTTAAATAGAAAGTTATATAGAATTGATAGTCTAGAGATAGATACATGTTATCTTTTTAATATTACAGAGCAATCTGATAATGAAGGTGACAATGGTGGTGATGACAATGCAAATGCCTCACAATTAGATGGCCAGGATGCTGCTACTTCTAGCCCAGACAGAAATAAAACTGGTGGTTAAATACTTGACCGATGCGAAAGTTTACCATTAGAATAAGTTTACTTGTAGTTTTATATTAAAAGTGGTACATTTTGGTCTTAAATATATTGTGACAGTGTACAGATAGTGTAATAAAATATATTTTAAAATAAATATTATGTGTTTTAACGCATTAAACAATTAGATAAACAATGAACTAACTAGACACACAAAGAATATCAATAATAATAAATAAATATCCACTGACATTCACACAGCATCATCCAGCCCCAAGTTAAGGGTGAAGCCTGTATTATGGGTACCAAACAATGGATAAACATACCTATATACATTTTTAAAATCTAAATACATACATATTATACATAGAAAACACCCAGACCAACACAAACAGATTTTCATGCATACAAATGTTTGTACTGCCGGGGATCAAACCGGAAACCTTGGTGTTGCAGTTGACGTCTCAACCACAACACCAAATGGGTTATCAAATTAACCCAAAAGGGTACAAAAGCATGAGCAAACTGCTATGGCACAATGACATGTAGCAAGCGATGTGATTATGAATGAAAATTATGCTCAGCTGACGGATGGGCAGACTTGCCTTAGATTTTGAGTGCCATTGTGCATCTAGTTAGTTTATTGTTTATCTAAAATTTACATGAGAAGGTTATACTTATCTACTACTAATGTTATATAAGCAATTGTACTATTTCAAAGAAATATATAGATAGTCACTCAAAATTAAAAAAGGCCATCATACAAAAGAGTTTTTTATTTAACTTAATAAAATAGTAAATCACTTCAATGATGCTGAATTGATAACAGGCAGCACCTTGATACCATCCCTATTGACCACTGTCACTTGGAAGTTGGGCAAGCTCACAAACAAACGCTTGTGCACTTCAGTGATGCATTTTTTCAATATTTCATATGCTTCCTCTTCAGTAGCATCTATAGAAATAAATCAATTCACATGTTATAAAATTGTTCATAACTCATATCACACAATAATTCATCATCATCAGCTCATTATACGTCCCCACTGAGAGGCATGAGCCTATATAGGGTGATTGGGCCTTAGTGCGGATTGGATGACCTTACGCACAATCTTTGAATCTCTTTACAGACGTGTGTGAAGGTTTCCTCACGATGTTTTCCTTCACTGTAAGAGCATCAGATAACATACTTATAATTTCAAAAACACATCGGTACATGGCGGGATTTGAACCACAGTCCTCCCGGCAACAGTCCACACCATTGCGCCACCGACGCCAAATTAATTTATAAATAAGTTCCTTATATTGCTGATAAGTATCTTGAAGCTTGCTGTGTTTTATGTCATAAAACCACTCCAACATTGTGCTTTAAATCTCATTTGCTGCTACTCTTATGGTTGCCAAGAGAAACAGTTTGGAAAAGTTTTAACTCCACATTATACACTATTAACCTAATTAATTATGACTACTTTAAAAAAATTAATGCCACAAAAATGGAAATTAAATTGTGGGTCATCCAAAAGTTTTTCCCTTTGGTATACAACATGTAAATATGCTTACATTATAATTTCATGGAATCTTTTGTATTACAAAGTCTTATGTAGTGAGAAACCAGTTTTCACTTCAGTGGTTTAGAGAACAATGCTAACCTTTTGAATGCCACACTATAAACACATTGCAGTGCCCAGGATGCCACAACATAAAATAAATAAAAATACCTATGAAAATATAGTAACCACTAATTGTTTTTCAACATGTTTATTTCACATTTATTGTACAGGGCACATAAGTGCTTGTCATGCATAATCGCAGCGGTCAAAAGGTTTAGGCTGTAACTGTATGATATTTTTATTTATTTTATGTTTAACTGTTTTAAAAGCAAAATTTAGATACCTTTCTTGTGATAGCGGTCCATAATACTCAAGCTAAGGTATCCTCCAAAGCCATGACAAGCAAATGGAACCTTCATACTTGATGCTAAGTAGTCCATGAAATACAATTCAGGGCCATTCTCCTTGTCATACCCAGCCATCAGTACATTAACAAAGTATGGTGACTGCAAATACAAATATGCAAAGTCAATACTCAGATGATGCTATATTACAGCACATAGTGTTTTAATGCATAATGGCATACTTACACTGCTTCTAGATACTCTGCGAGATTCCTTCGAGTAAAGTGGCTGCAGCCGTGGTCCAAGCTCATAGCCATTGCGCATTTTGTACAGTTGAATGTTCTTAGCTATGTATTCGGCGAACTGAGTAGTATCACCGAATCCCGATGACACCATGACGAGGCGATCGGATATCTTGTAGATTTTTTCTTCATCTTAAATAAAAAAATATAAATATAAAACGAAATTCACTGAAATTTTTACTAGTACAAACAGAAATTTGAAAACTCACCATCCTTCATCACCATAATACTGTGGCTATTAGTCTGATCGCATCAGCCGCTATCATTACAAAATCATTGCATTGTATACCTAACAAACATTGCAAGTTAATGTTCGACATTTTAAATCAAAACTTACAACAATAAGAAAATGTAAAACCGCTTAGAAACGCGAATAATAACCTTTTCAACAAACTTGTCAACTCATTACATAGACAATATTTTATGAAATAATAAACTTTTGTGTGAACTTCTAGTTCAGAAACACAAGATCCATAAAGCAAAGATGTACTTTACAAAAGGTCAAAAATTGTAATCATAGTCAGTTACAATCACTCCGAATGCTTCAGAATTCTAACAAGTATTTGTTAATTAAGTGCAAGTAAGCTATTACGCAGACCTCATGTGCAGGCAAGCATGTAGGGATACGTGAGACAATATAAGCAAGCAAGCATGCAGTCTTGCATTCATTTTGGGCTGACAGCCATCTGCGCTCGTCAATTGTCCGGCAACGCTGTGAAGGTGACCTGCAGCCAACAGCGATAAGTCATTCCGAAAAAAAAAGCTTCTTCGGCGCTAGGGGAAGTGCAGTCCCTACGCCTTTGCTTAACGAAGTCTCGTTACAGCGGGCGAAGGAGGGCTTTACTTTTGTATCAGAGTCGAGATTTTGTCCTTTCGGAATTCTAATATTCGAATTTTTTTTTGTGTAAGTTCCCGGCCTGAAGTATTAAAAAAAACAAATTGACACCTGACAATGTTAATGTTACTTTTTTAATGTACCATATTCTTACGCATTTTATTTAAAATAAAATCTAAAATTTTAAATTTAAAATGTTCAAACGTGTAGCTTTAGGAATATCAGGCGGAGTGGATAGCGCGTATCTGCGTTGTTACTCAAAAGATCTGGTAAAACCTAAACAAATAAATTTGGGTTTTGTTTTGGGTGATTTGGAATCACTTCCTTATAACTATCCTACACATTCTTGTACTGTTTTTAAATTATATAGCATAAAATGCACAACCTATTTATTTTTTTAGGATATCAAGTGGAAGGCGTATTTATGCGAAATTGGGATAGTAATTATGAAGCTGGTTTTTGCTCAGACGAAAAAGATTTCGAAGATGCTACATTTGTGTGTAGTAAGCTAGATATTCCATTACATAGAGTTCACTTCATCAAAGAGTACTGGAACGAAGTATTTACTGTGTTATTGAATGAGTACCAAACGGGCCTGACGCCGAATCCTGATATTTTGTGCAATAGATATATTAAATTTGACAGCTTTTTCGAACATTGCAGAACAATATAGGAGTGATGCTATTGCCACTGGCACTATGCTAACACTTTTCGGTCCTTTCCTTCAAAATTATTCAGACAATGAAGGTATTATTTAATATATATAAATATCTTAACTAACCTTAAAATTATGGGTTGGTCAATCCACCGATAATTTATAATACACATCAATAGAGATTGTTGGTAATGAATACATTTGGTTTCTAAGGTAAGGTTAATGCAGCCACAGACAAGCTAAAGACCAAACCTTTTTTCTGTCACAAGTTAAACAGTTTCATTACGTAAATGTATGTTTCCAATAGCAATCTAACAAAAAAAAAGTGAGAGAAATTGCAAAAAATGAAGGACTCATAAATATTTCCAAAAAGAAAGACAGTCAGGTATATGTTTTATAGGCAAAGAAGGTTCAGAATTTCATTGAAGAAGTGGTATTAAAATCAATATTAATTAACTTTATAATTGTTTTGTTCTAATCTAAAATTGCAGTGTTATTGTTATAAAAAAGTTATACAATTACAACTTTTCTCTGTGCATAAACATACAGTAGTCAACTTTTAATGGTTGAAAATATATTATCAAAGATTTTTAAGAATAAATATTGCTAAAACTGTGAACACTTTATTTTTCACAAATATTTAACAACCCACTGCAGTGTACAGGTCTATCCGCAAGGCATAGCTATGGAAAGATTACTATTTAGATACTAATAGAAAGCTTTTATTTTCAGTATATAGAAACTAAGATTGGTCTTTTCATTGATATAGACACTGGCCAAGTGGTAGGGGAACATGGAGGGCTTCACAAGTGGACTGTGGGCCAGAGGTGCTGCATAGCAAATTGTAAAATACCCTACTTTGTGTTCAAAAAAGATTTAAATACCAATAACATCTACGTGGTAAGTTTTATTATGTTGGTGTTGTTCACAAGAAAGTTCTTATTAAGGATACATACCTACTTGAATATTGATTATATTTCTGTAGTTATGTAAATTATAGCTTTTTATCTTGATGTGAATTAATGCATTTGGAAAGAGTTTTGATACCCAGATACCTAGTTGAAAACCTTCAGTTGCCTTTACACTTATATTGTTTTTATGATAGCATTAGTATAAACTAAATAGCCACTAATCCTATGTGTAAATAGTCTTACCTATTAGAAACTGATTGCAATATAGAATCCATGGTCAGGCAATACTCGGCAACAATATAAAAAGGGAAAAATACAAAATAATAAGTAACATCCTTTTTCCAGGTTGCAGGTACAAAACATTCAGCTCTGTGGAACAATATATGCTTTACTGGGAAACCACACTGGATACACAGTGACCTCTACCCCTACAAATTAACGATGTTTTAAATTGTTTCTTCAGGTTTCAACACACGAAACCTTTAGTACCTTGCAAAATCGTAAAAAATAATGAGGGCCTGACTGTTATATTAGGAAATAAGCTCAGAGCTATTACTGAAGGGCAATTTGGTGTGTTTTATAAGGATGAAGAGTGTCTTGGTAGTGCAAAAATTCAGAATGTATGCCAAAATATAGTTTATTAAAGTATATTTTTTAGAAAAGAATAGAATAGAATTGTTTTAAAATTGTATTCTAATAAAGGTTACTTTTAATACATTGTAGTTTTTTACCTATTTAATAGGCTTTTATATTAAGTGGGCCTTTTCTGTCTTAGTCTACTGCTGGACTGAAGACTTACTCACCTCACCAATAGTAAAGGGTTTTGTCATAGATCCTACCGCCACGAAGACGACTATCGCCACAGGGACGAATTTATAGTTATTATTTTGAGCTCGGAACTATGTACAGGAAACATATTCGCGGAACTAAATAGGTTCATAATGAATTCATGCGATTCACACGTGCTTAATTTATTTTCATAGACATAGATGTGGAACAATTTGGGAACAGTTTTCTTTATTACAGATGAACCATGTAAGCAATATGTTCACACATGAGACTTCATTATGAATGTATTAGCGAGTGTACCTACAAAAAGTAGTATGGTGCCTATATTAACAACAATAGTTCGCAATCATATTCTGTATCGTTCGGACATGTGGAGTGTCAACCGACTTTAGGTGATAATGCAGATTGAACAGATATCGTTTCTCAGAAGGACATAGAATTCCGGGAACTTATACGTATAATATATTATTATTAAACTTCTTGGCGGTTTGTTTTATTTACTAAAATAAGTGTTTAATCGATTGTTAATCTGTGATAATGGTGGATTATTAACCATTTTGTGTTCGTGAACAAGTGCGATTGTTGGCAAATGAATTACAACGGTCACTTTGAGTTCTCTCAATAAGTCCGCGTAAGGTTTCAGTAAAGATCCACATCTTTACTGAGACTAATCAAGGAACGGAATTCATATATCATGTATCATCATCATGAATATCATTCATTTCTTCATTGGTTAAATCGTAAAATAAAATAAATATTAGTACTGGTACGGTTTAGTCTACGATCTTAGCCTATTCCAAATTTCCAAATAGAACGTATCAAAAAAAGTACGGATGACAGCTAATGTCATGTTAATGTGACAACATGTGTTGACTTGACAGCAGTGTTGCCGAATTGTGATCAACTATCGATAGTTGACCTCGCAAATCATTTAAACGATAAGTCGATAGCTTAGTTAGCGCAATACTAATGAGTATCTAAACTACTACTTTTTAAGGACCTAAAAATAGCGAGTTCGATATCGACTAATAATCATATTCATAAAATAAAAAAATGCAAAGTTACATATTTATTCAAAATTTAGCGACCATTACGCAAGTAAAAACTGTCTTCATTATGGTTTAGTAGCACCCGTATCTTATTCGCTCTATGTAGTGGTTCCTATTTTTTGCCTATTTTAATGGATAATTTTGGGTTTACCACAAATCTATTTTTTTACGGCATAAATTTGATTAGTATTTTGATACTGAGCACCCTATTTATAGAGCAGTATGAAAAAATAGTGGTACATAAAGTAATATAAATATTTGGTTGTGATAAGTAATAGTATAACATAAAGTATTTAAATACGGTGAATTCATATATTGTGGAAATTTAATAATATTGATAAAATATTGACTATTGATAGTGCAAAACTATCGACTGTATCGATTGCTGGTGCAATTTACAAAGTCGATACTATACCTATATGAGCTACGATACTATTGATAGTATTAAAGTGTATCAACTATTGCGCTAAAATAAGCTTTCGATTGTATCGATAGGCTGATCGAAACTATTGGTTTTGTCCATTTATCGATAGTCGACTATCGACTATCGAGCGGTAACAAACATACACTGGTCGAAAGGATCAATTTAGTTGGTTTTGGATTGGTTTGGTTCACAGACCAACATTTTAAATAGTTATATATTGCGATATCTAGATTAACACTATGATCGTTCATTGATATAATAAGTCAGTGTAGAATTTTGGAAATTACTTAAATTGGGACCCTTACTGTCAGAGTTTACCGAGAAAAAATGTGTGTGTATGTCATGAAATTGTAGATTTATAACAGACGAAATGTCGGGACCACCATTGGATTACTCTGTGCCTCCACCTCGTTTGGATATACCACCACCGATGCTTCAGCCACCAATCCCTGGAGTCTCGTCACCGGTAGTATACCATCACCCACCACCTTACCCTCCGCCTTCTGTTTATCCCCTCTGTGGGTTTGCCACCGCTGAACGTGCCTCCCCCAACCGTGCCTGGGTTTGCCAATCCGCCACCGACTCATACAGTTTCACATCCAATAAGTGCAACTTTAACTCCAAAGTTTCCACCACCACCAGTTCAGGATTATGCTTACTCTGTACCAGGCTACTTCAAACCACCACCAAGTAAAACATTAGATGATAAAATTGAAAAATCTAAATTAACAACAGGGCCTGAAGCCAGGTATTACAAAAGCAGTGTGTCAAGCAAGCCAGATATCACTCAAGATTTAGGTGAAAAGTATTATTCTCATTCTTCAAAAAGTTCATCAGTGTCATCTCACAGGAGTAGGTATTCTCCTTATAGTGAAAGAAGCTATGACAGAGATAGAATTTCAAGAGAAAGAAGTTATGATTGTAGATCAAGATATAGTCCGTCACGTAGGAGCTACCACAGAAGTCCACCACGTCGTAGCCCTACACGTGGGAGGCGCTATAGTAGAAGTCCATCAAGGCACAGCTCCCCTTATCGAAGCCATAGAGAAAGAAGCCCTTCAAGACATTCAGAGAGATACTATGAACGATATTATAGAGATAGAAGTAAATATGATTATGACCATAAAAGTTCAGTTCATTATAGAGATTCTAGGTCTCATAGTAGAAGTGAAAGAAGTGCTCATAGATCACCGAGTAGGCATAGCCACCATTCACCATGTAGAGATTCTCATTCGATGGCACGTTCATCTGATCCTCGGGATGCGGCACATCATTCCAGAAGGGAGCCATCAGTACGAAAACCCTTGACAGATAGAGAAAAAATTTTAGAAGAATATAGGTATGTACAAATATTTAAACACTAGGATAGGAAATATACTAAAATAATTGACTACCTAATTGATACTAATTGACTACATAACAAATTGTCTTTCATTTCTCCTAACAGTAGGCCTTTCCTGTGAGGAAAAGGAATATAATTATAAGTTGTGGTGACATAATGCAAAGTGATTTTTTTTTAATAATACTTTACCTACTGTTGGATAGTTATTTATAAAGGAAATATTATACACGAATATTATAGTTACGTAAACATGTTGTTAAACTAATAATTTTCTATTATTGTGATTGTGAGTGAAAATAAAGTTGATTATTATTATAGTTACATAAACAATGATAGGAATCCATTTTCTGCCAGGATTTTTCCTTTGACATTTTCATCAAGCGACCATATGGCATGAATGTGTATTGAAAAAAATATTTACTATTTCCTGTTGCAGGAAAAACTATTGTAAAACTTCAGAAGATTTTATTGAAAAAATTGAACAATGGTCTAAAGAACACAATGCTGAAGAGGAAGAAGTAAGTTTTATACCATAGCAGTTTCTTTTATTAGTAAAATTTTAATTGTTGATTACATTATGTTAATAAGTAAAGCCTTACTTAAATACACTTTCATAAACATCTTAGTATGCAGTAACCATAAGTTATTTTAATAATCTGCTGAGTCACCTAAAGTAATCAGTATGATTTCAGTGATATATACCTATATTCAATAATTTGCTCATGAAATAGTGTGTATTATCTCAAAAAATTTCATTTTGACTTAATAATATTGTTGAGAATGTTGATGACCGATGGGTCAAGTACACAAGATGTGGTGTAATGGTCAAGACGTCGGCTGCTACACCAAGGGTTCCGGTTTCGATCCCCAGGCAGTACAAAAATTTGTGTGTGCATGAACATGTCTGTTCGTAATGGTCTGGGTCTTTTCTATGTATGATATGTATGTATTTACAAAAAAGAATATACATAAGTAGTATGTTTATCCATTGTTTAGTACCCATAATACAGCCTTCACGCTTTACTTGGGACTAGATGGCGCTGTGTGAATGTCAGTGGATATTCATTTATTTATTTTCTCAACCAATAATAATTAGTAAAATAATTATTCTTGTATGTCATTTGGATCATTGATACGGGTTATGACATTATTTGCCTGTCTTCAGCACATCTCCATATGCATTACTGTGCTTCGTATTTCGAGATAAACCAGTAGGTTACTTTATACTACTTACATACTTACTTGTGAAATATATAATAATTTGAGAAACTTATTTTGATTTACTACTTTTTAGTTAGTTGCATCTTTGAAGAAACATTTATTTATTGCAAGATAATTAAGTATTAATTCAAGTGCTTTTATAAAATCCTTTCTAAAACGAAACTTACAGCCCTTAAGTCATGATTTTACTTAAATAGCAAGTGGAAAGATGTACCTTTTTACCAATCTAATAATGAAGCTTCAATTACTTAAGTTTCATAGTCATATTTTTCCAAACTTTGAAGTGCTGTATCTTTATCACATTTTTTTGGAATGAGATACAGCATTGCAATGTTGATTTGTATTGTTGTTTTCTTCAGTTAAAAACATTACTACATAAAAGTACAGCTGAATCATACATGGTGAAATCGAGAACATTGGCAAGTTTTAAATTAGGTATCTACTCATGATTCAAAGTACATCACCCAAATATGAGACAAATCTCTCTCTCTCTCTTCAACCTATTGCAGTCCACTGCTGGACATAGGTCTCCCCAATTTTGCGCCAGCCATCCCGGTCCTCCGCTTTTCTCATCCAGCATTCCACCAGCGACCTTTCGCAGTTGAGACAAATCTATTGATACAAAAATAACATATTTAAGACCCTAAAAATCATGAAAGTCTATGTGATTGATCAATAATACATATAACAATAAAAAAATGTTGACTTAACAATGTTAATAAGGTTGGTTTCTGCTAAGTCTGTGCAGTGGACCATTGTGAGTAATGTTGACTTGAAAAAAATAGAATTTTCAATTATATTTGGTTTCAGGCGGGTCTTATTGAGACTTAGCCTTCGCCCAGTCCATCTAGCCCCAATTTAACCCTTTAACCGGTTAAAATGTTAGCGACGACTTATGTTTACTAAACAAGTAATAAAAATACATATCTGGGGGCACGGCAGTGCCCCCGCCAAGTCGAGCGCGAAGCAACACTGCCGTACCATCCTTTACAGGATCCATTTCGCCGCATTTTCAGGCCCGATTTGAGAACTTTGGATAATAAACCAGAGCGCTGAAATTCGGTCATCTAGTAAAGATATAATAACTTACTTAATCCAAAATTTCAAGTCTGTAGGTATTTAGTTCCGACGTTAAGCGAAAGCAAAGTTTCGCATTTTCGACAGACACTCTCTACTCACTCATGATCATCAAAATAGAACTAGTACTTCCCATTAACTCAGAAAGCTGAAATTCGGTACAGAGTTAGGGTTTAATGACTACATATCATCATTTCATTTTCATTTTCATTTACATAAAGGAAAAACTATGAAAACTTCGAAAATCGAAGATCTGGAGTACCTGGTGACCCTGCTTAAATAACAAAATCATCAAAATAGAACTAGTATTTCCATTAACTCACAGAGCTGAAATTTGGTACAGAGTCAGGGTTTAATGGTTAAATAAAGGGAAAACTATAATCACTTGGATTATCGAAGATCTGGAGTACCTGGTGACCCTGCTGATAACAAAAGAGCCCAGCCAAACTATAAGAGATTGACAATATATATTTAACATGGTGGGCCGCTTCATCCGATGTCAAAAATCGGGGGCACGGTAGTGCCCCGCCAAGTCGAGCGCGCTAGACCAATACAAACAGACATGTTGGTGCACACAAATATTTGTAGGTACTGCCGGGGATCGAACCCGGAACCCTTGGTGTAGTACCGACGTTTCAACCATTACACCCAATGGGTCGTCTAATATTCCTTTCAAGTTTCTACAAAAGAAGTCAATCCACCAAAACATTCTGTAAAAATCTAGCCAAGTCTCGATGGAGCTG
>PQWD01009579.1:0-28816 GCA_019425675.1 Leucinodes orbonalis | reverse complement strand
GCACGAGGCCGTATTGGGTGTATAGGCCTTAGTCGTCCACGCGGGCCCAGTGCGGACTGGCCGACTTCACGTACAACCTTTGAATCTTCGTAGGCGTGCGCATTGCTTAGGTTGCCTCACGATGTTTTACTTCACCGTAAGAGCGTCGGATTGACGTTCATATAATTTCGAAAATACATTGGTACGTGGCGGGATTTGAACCATCCAGATCGGAATTAACTAGCACTACCGGCTTAATGTACCTTCCGTAGCACCCACCGTACACAAAGAGATTATGTTTTTCGGTCACCTGTCTAACTTCCGATCATTGCGGTAGTTGCCTTTTTTACAACTCCTAAACCAAATATGGTGGCCGCTACACCATCAAAACATACATATACATAGAGCATATAATGTATAACTTAAGTTATGACTGTGTCTTGGCAAGCGTACGACGCCCTCCGGCTTGATGGTCCGATGACTTGCGAAAGGTCGCTGGTGGAGGCTGGATGAGAAAAGCGATGAACCGGGATATCTGGCGCAAAATGAGGGAGACATATATCCAGCCGTGGACTGTTATAGGTTGAAGAAATGTATTCAGGGTATTGCCTCAGTTACACAGGGACTATATACAATTATATACAACTCTATACCGGCGGCATTGACACCTCCTAGGATACGTTAAAAAAGCTAAATCGCGCATTCGACTTCATGTTACCAAACGATACTTACTTACTTGAATATGAGTGCTGACCGGGACGACAGCACGCTTGTATTAACACTAGTCAATTGGGCATAATTTTAAACGACTTCAAAAGTTAAACTAACAAGGTTAAACCTAATGTATTGTTACTAATGCCTGAGATACAATTTAAAATTAAGTATAATCATTATCGAACCATTACGTAAGCATACTTTGAACATACCTGGAAGTACTTCCATATGACCATGATAAAGTTTCCGATGTGAAAACTCTAACAAAAGACTTCTATTAGGTAACTTGTTGCTTTCATATTGCGTTTAATGTTTGCCTGCCCCGGGCCGTAATCAGCTTCCGAATCTTTGCGAGTTAGATTGAGTTACGACTTTATCGAACTCTCGTTTTAGATTCGGGCAAGGAAGGATAAGGTTTGTTGCCTCGGAAACTTTCGGGCGCTTTTTAACAGATATGCGAGTATCTGTTTTGAATTTTCATTAGATAGAAAGCGGCGAGTGAGCGGTATTGAATCAAAGTTGCCAAAGGGGATTCAGGAAGTCTTTCAAAAGTGTCGAAATACATAACACGAAAATTAATTATGAGGAGAGTTACAGAATCATTGAAATTATTTAATTTCTGTTACAAATATTTTGTTGCTATATACTCGTATTCCTATTACGGTAAAGGAAACCTGCGCACGCTTGCGCCCATGATATTCTATATATATAACGGTAGATACGCTACTCGTGACTCAAAAACGAACCGCCAAAGAGAATACAGTTGTAATCTCTTTGCTTAGGCAAATATACGCTCATTCGAAATACGTGTTTGTGTGCGGTCCCTACAAGCGGTCTGAACACTTTTTTCTGTTGTTTTGTGAACATATCACGTATCTATAATTTTTACATAAATTCCCTGCGCTAATGAATCAAACCAATGAAAGATTCAAAGGTTCTACGTGAAGTCAGCCAACCTGCACTGGCCCCGCGTGGACGACTAAGGCCTATACATCCTTTTCGGGTAGGCTCGTGCCCATCGGTGGCGACGTCTAATGACCTGATGATGATACTTGTATAATAGCATGTAGTAGGTCCGTCAGTTTATAAGATACTACTAACATGCCTTCACACACGGCATTGTTCGATTGAAAAAAAGAACAAAGATTGCTCCTTAACCCACCACGTCTGGTCCCATGTAAAATGGTGAATGTACAGACTATCTCACAACGATATAGGTATTATCGTACTACCCGCGATTGATGTCCGCGATGTCGTATATGACACAGGTAACTTAATTTTAGTAGTCATATTAACCCATTGAACGCCGGTAATAAAGACACAATAGAAAATCTATTGTGTCTGGCGCCTTAAGGCGTCATTGGCGGTCAAAGGGTTAGAAAGAGGCATGACAGGTAGAAAGTTATTTTTCAAGCTCCACTAAAAGCATCCCTGTAATCTGTTGACCCAATCACAACTGTTACATTCCATAATAGGTGCACAGTGATTGAATAACCCAGTAATCCCGTAAAATATCCAGTCGGTCGAAATAAACAATTAATATTACGAATTGCACCGATCAAATAAAAAGGTCGTTTATTATCGGCAACCTCAACTGGGAATTATTTGATATGATTAATTGAAATTAATTCATAATTAATTAAAATGCGATAATTAATGCAAGGCGCGCCGCGGTGACGCCAAGCATGATGTTGGAATTAAATTGTATCATTACTCTGAGTATTGCCCACGGATTTATTTTATAAGTTGAGTGGTTTTAATTTAATGCTATGGACCTAATAATGAATGTAATCGCAATGACAATTACAATGAAAATCAAAAAAAAACAATACGTGTAAAATGAGGGAGTCATTATCGACGACCCATTTGGTCTTGCGGTTGAGAGGTCGACTGAAATGCCAAGGGTTCCGGGTTCGATCCCCGGGCAGTACGAACATTTGTGTGCATGAACATGTCTGTTTGTATTGGTCTGGGTGTTTTCTATGCATAACATATATGTATTTACAAAAAAATAAGTATGCTTATGCGTTGTTTAGTGGGTAGTACCCATAATACAAGGCTTCACGCTTAACTTGGGTCTAGGTTGTGCTGTGTGAATATTTATTTTATTTATTAATTATTATATTATTAATCATCTGTTAAATTGTACCTGTGACAAGTTATTCAAATGGATTGGTCCTACGAGAAGATGATTACGATGACATTGAATCGTATAGAAGTTCCTTACAATAATACTACCAAATTGCAAGTACTTACCTACTTCAGGCTTAAGATCAACTAATCTGTTTAGACAGTCACAGTGCATTGTTTACATGACGTTCTGTCCTACGATTTATGGATTGGGTCCTTTGTAGTCAGCTCATAATGTATTGACATCCGATGAAGATAACAGATCGCAGTAATGGATGGAGTGTACTAGAGAAAGCATAGCTGCGACATATTAAATATTCAGCATATGGAATGCTCGAATTTTGTTGTGTGTCATTAATTCATAGGTGTTTGAGGAAATAGACAATTATTTATAGTGACTGCATGATTGACCTTTGCGTATGTATGAAACGTCAATGGTAGTGGTTAATTTTATTAGTTTCAGAAAGATATTTTGGTGGAAATTCCTTGTGTATTGTATTAAGGGTTGATTCAGTCCATGAGTGCTGATTAAAAATCTTTGTAAACGCGATACTTAAAACATTGAGCATTCGTGCGTTTTATGACAATTCAATACAGATTTTAGATATCAATTAATAGAATTATTTTAAGCATGTACTAGAGCGTCGGTGGCTCAATGGTGTGGACTGTCGCCATCCTACCGGGAGGGCTGAGGTTCAAATCCCGGCACGTACCAATGTGTTTTCGAATTTTCGAAAATATATGTAAGTTATCCGACGCTCTTACGGTGAAGAAAAACATCGTGAGGAAACTTTCATGCACGCCTGCGAAGAGATTCGAAGGTTGTGTGTAAAGTCGTCCAATCTGCACTGGGCCCGCGTGGACGACTAAGGCCTAATCACCCTATACTGGTAGGCTCGTGCCCCTCGGTGGGGACGTTTAATGAGCTGATGATGAATGATGATGATGATTTGGTAGGTAACTAGTCACAGAACTTTGGCCGAAATGACCATTCAATAAATTACTACACTGGATTGTTTAGGCCACTCTTTCGCCAATTTTCTTGCCAATAAAAGCTGGTGCTCTAGTGAAGAATGCGTGGCATTATAATAATTATTTTAAGGCGTTAATTTTATTGTCGTGATTGAAGCCTCCCCAACTTTGACCATTGCGTATGACGGTTCATCCTTAAAAAGCCATCTGACTTTCTGAATATAGGAATCATAAATAATAATAAATAATAATCAATCAAACATACAAAAATATTTGTAATATTAAATATATTAAGATGTTAAAGATAATGAAATAAAATTTATACGTTAAATATGTTTTAACAAAACCTATTTTGTAAATGTAATTCATTTCGAAGTTTAGCTTATCGTTCGACTTATCATGTTGTTCCTAAGAGCACGCATAGATTAAACAAGTATTATCGACAATTGTGAAGTTTCACGAGCTTTCATATGCACAATATTAGAGGGCAAGTTTACAATGGTTAAGGAGTATTTTAATACCGGAATAAAGAACCAAATGCATTTATATATAATTTTAAGAGGCAAGTGCGACGATCTCAAACGGCTATTTATTTTTACTTTGAAAAATAAAGTAAGGGATGGTTTAAAAATATAAACGTGCAATAGTAACAAGAAGGTGCAAGATTTGAATTCCAAGCTCACTTAATCTTTTCTTAGCGCATTCTACCCTTTAGAAAATAAATCTTTGGGAACAACACGTATTGGATCAGGCTTGAGCAGCAATGAATGTAAGGACCAAAGTAGTAATTTAGATTACAGAATAATGTCATCTTAAATCATGTGTTCAGTGCATTAGATGTATCCAGTATGATAATGTTTTATATGAAACAATTACTACGACTGCGTAAAAATAACAAGCTATAAAGCAAAGCTTACTTTCTTTATCAAGATACTTGGGCAGTCGCTATGAGGTCAGCCTTAGCACATGCGAGCAACACACAAGGCGGGGTATTACAAAGCATCTGATATTTGCGAATCGAAAATGTCTTCCTAGTACAAGCATGGATTTATGGCAGCCACTGCAGCTTCAATAAGAGCTTGTTCCACAGTTATCGCATGCAATGCCATTCGGATTGAGCCTAAGTATTGTTGGTTGAGTTCCAAAGAGATTTATGTGGGGGACTTAAATTATTGTGGTATAAATTTTACTGGGACACGTCTTAGCGAAATAAAGGTCGTAGATGCTTTGGAATTGCAAGACAAGCTCGAATAAGCTTGCGCGATGTCGATAAATACAGACGCCATTTTAGAATGGACGATAAAAAATGAATTCATACCACGTCATCTTATCTTTATGTGTTTGTGAGAAAAAAGCGAGTGAAAATGCACTCACCCTATCTTTCTTAGAGTCTTTTGTACTCTCAAATGTACACGTATTTCCAGCACTAAGCTTGATAATAAAGATTTGTATTTTTTAGTGAGGTTGTGCTTCTTTAGTTAATGGTTAGTCATAAAGAACCTCGTTTTCATCATTGCTAAATTACTGAACGAAAAATAGTTTTACTGGTGTATATATAAATGGAATCACATTTTATTTTTTTTATAGTTATTTGGAAAAAATCCATTAAGCCGCCCGTTGTAAAAATTCTTACGTGTATTTTATTATTTAGAATAAAGAATAAAATTAATGGCTAAAAGGATTTGACAACCTGACAAATAGTAATTTCGTAGCTCTTTTATAAAAACTAGATAGATGGAACTTTTTGAGACTTTAAATAAATTTTAATTGTAATGTATATACATGGACTCTGCCTTCAGGATTGGGTTCACAAGTTCAGTCACTCAACGCGCAATGGAGCGAGCTATGATCGTGATCTCTCTTAGGGATAGGATCAGAAATGTAGATCCGTAAGAGAACTAAAGTTACCGACATAGCCCGCCGGATCAGCAAGTTAAAGTGGTAGTGGGCTGGTGTTATATATCGCAAGACCGATTGCCTCTGGTGCAGATGAGTTCTGGAGCGAAGACCGCGTCTTCGCAAGCGCAGCGTAGGACGCCCTCGAGCTCCGGTGGACCGATGAGTTGCGAAAGGTTGCTGGTGAAGGCTGGATGAGGAAAGCGGAGGATCGGGATATCTGGCGCAAGATGGGGGAGAACTATTTCCAACAGTGGACTGCGATAGATTGAGATGCATTCACGGTGTTGCCTTAGTAATATAGGGACTATATACAATAATATAGAACTCATTGGCAATATTTGCGGCAAACGGCATTGTCGCCTCCTAGGATACTTATAAAAAGTGCTAAAACGTGCATTCGATTTCATATTACCAAATGTTAGGTACTTACTGCAAGATGGGGGAGACCTATGTCCAGCTGTAGACTGCGATAGGTTGAAGAGAAGAGAAGATAAAATCTTATATCCGTACCACTGATTATTAAAAATATAAGATGATTAAGCTATTCAACGTGAGTCATCCTAAACATCAAACTAAATTAGATCGTCAACTTTTTGCCGAAGGCAATCACCGTATAAAAGCAATTTCCCAGAACTAGAGCCACACATCAAAACCGCAGCTCTTATGACTAATGTTAATATTTAGATATGTAACACAGATACGTATTCGGAAATGCCTCGTGAGCGTATTATAGAAACATTTGTATTAATTACCTTTAATGTAGGCAAATTGCATCCGCCCGGGACCAACAACAGACGTTTTTCTATACGATGTTTAATTGTTTCTATTACATTTTCACACAGTTGGTGCGTATAGTGGAGATCTGTAATTATAAGGTGCGTATGAGTTGGGTGTATAATTATTTCATCATCTTTAAGAACGGGTACTTTGGCGTTATGTCAGACGTTCTGGTTTCATTATAAAGTATTAGAGGCCGCGATCTGTCGCAACGTAATATGGTCAGTAATTAGAATATCTGTGACAGGTTGGTCTGTGAAGGTGAAACTGAATTGCGAGTTGATTAAAATACGTATCACACAATGGATACCTACGATTCACTTTGCGACCTTTGACAATAATTACATATCTACTGCAATTGTATAGATGAAGTGGTGACCTTTAAAATAATAAGACACTCGTAGTCATTTTTATATCCAATATAAATTGTACTGTTATATAAGTATGATTATTTTATATTACATAATAAGCGTCGGTGGTTTATTGATGTGGACTGCTGCCTTCCGATCTGGAGGGTGCAGGTTCAAATACTACCACGTATCAATGTTGTATTTTAAAATTTTCGAAATTATATGTAAGTTTATGCGACACTATTACGGTGAAGGAAAACATCGTAAGGAAACCTGTGCACCCCTGCGAAGAGATTGAAGGGTTGTGCGTGAAGTGGTTAGTCTGCACTGAGTATAGATAACTAATGCCATCTATTCTCTATCTAATATTATAAAAACTAATTAAGCCAGAAGTAATGCATTGCATGTGCCATCTTAGTATTACTGTATGCTTTCAAGTGAAAGTTTTATATTATCTATCCTGCACAACAAAGCACAAGGTTCTCATCATCTGTTAAGATACTGTAGACTAAGTTAACGGTCCGAAATTCCTCAATCAGCTTGTTCTCAAGGCTATTCCCAGCAAAAGTATTTATGGCCTATAATATTATGGTGAATTAACGTTAACAAAAATAAAAATATTAGTTGATGAAAAATTAATATTGCAAAGTTTTTCCCACAAACATTTTGATGATAGAATCACGAATGTAGCTCATTATTAGAATTAGATGTTGTGACATAAACATTATTTAATCGATGGAAAAATTGTTCTTGTTAGAGATTAACTGCCTTAGTAAAGCAAAACTGAAGGAATAAGCAAATATTGTTTAATATTGTTGACATTGGAAATGGCCTTTTTATTTTCATAAATAAGTTATTTTGGTTAAATTATAGCATGTGATAAGAGCTGCGTACATTAAGTAAAGTCAAAAGGAATAACCTCTTTCACCTGTAGGTAAATGTACGTTAGATAGTTGGTAAATCGAAAAGCTGTTATTAATATTTATGGTTTTGTAAAAAAAGGTTTCATGTTTTAAATCGGTGTTATAAAAGTTATTTTGGTGACTAGTTTCAAAATGCAGGAAGCTTAAAAATTTCAAGCTCTTTAATACAATATTTTAATCGGTGACTATCCACTTGCTAAACAAACTTTTATAACTTAACCTAATTTATTTATCCATAGATCAATCAGTATTGATACCCTTGACGTGATTAAGCACAATACAAGAGATCTTGCAAAAAACCACTGCCAACAAGTGCATTGCCTAATTAGCTATAACAAACATGCGCAGACTTTCCAGCAAAAGGCAATTCGTTACAAGCAAATCTTGATAGTCGGAGAACAAATAGACCGAAAGCGATACGGCAAAACGAACTAAGATCGTATCGTTCTCACAAGTAGCATTGGAGTAATTAGTAACAAAAGTCTTGTGCTTTTATCTTTGTGATCGATATGCACAACCTTGGCTTATTACTGGCTCATTAAAATTATATAGAACGCTGATGGTTGTACTGTTAGAAAGCAAGGTCGTAGCTCCTATTATTTAGCTTGGAACGCAGTACGTTGTACATCACAATTCATAAGAGTCAGCGATTCTGAAAATAAAATTAACATTTAATTTTTATAATATTATTTGTTTATTAGGTTCACCAACAACATAACATTAGTCTTACATAAAGAATATTAAATTGCAATACATCATATGATCTTAATGTTAAGGTTCTTACAGGTTAACACAACATTCTTATTTTAAAGAGCTCCTTTTGTAATATTATATAACGGTTAAATGTGCTACTTAAAACTACTAATAATTATTTTTCGGAACAACTGCATTGAGTCGTTATAAATATCAGTAAATTGACAATCATTAAAGTAAATTTAATTAGTAATGGAAAGGATTATTAAATTGCCTAAAAATTTAACGGAGAGAAAGATTTTACAATATAAGAAATAAGAAATATCAGAAACGACATCAAAAATATAAAAAAAACATTAAAGGGTACTAATCAAAAATAACATGTTTTGTTCTAGCGAACAGAACTCAGAGTTTTATGTGTTTCCTTACACGAATTAGGTTTTATTTATAAAAACTAAATCTTTTAGAGGTTTTTTTGAGGATCCCTTGCAATATTTCATGTCCAAAATTATCAAGTAATTAATTTATAATTATTTTGTTTATAGTAAAAAAATATCACTTGTCACTAAAAGCACATCAAACTTCTATGACTTGCGCCAATGAAATCGCAGTAGTTGTGTGTGATACAGATAGAGTCAAGTCACAAAGAGGGCTGGCGACAAAGCTTGAGAACTGGAGCGGTAACCGGCCGAGCCACTGCAACTTGCATATGTCTTGCTGTAATTTTGCAAAAACTCCTTCGCAATGACTTAAGATGCTCAGTCACACTGTTACGCATATCCCGTTGATATTTGAGTGATATGATCTTTCTGGTAGCTCTTTACACGTTTTTTGACTTCTCTGTAATGTCATATTTTATTATTTCGTTTATGCTTGTTTGTTATCTTTCAAGAAAAATGTTGACTTTTAATGGTACTTGGTCACAACGAAATAATAAAAGTGTTTTAAGAATACTTTTTTATACGTAGTTGTCAGAAAAACAAAAATAGTGTGGTTGCTGCTGTTATTTTTGGTAATACAAAAAATGATGTGTTCGTAAATTTCACTTTGGCACTCTAAATTGATTTTGATCGACTAGTCAATTGCCAGATTTTGAATCATTTTTTAAAAGGCCAATGGTGAACATATATCATTAGCATGGATCCGACCATGAACCAATTGAACTTTCGGAAGACCATTGTTAACAAAAACACTACCATTGAACAACCATGTACTTTATTGATATTTTTTGGTTTACCTTTGAAAATAACTTGCTTTCTGAAGACCAATTTGGAGAGGAAAATACAATTTTTGGGGTAGTAGACATAAACAACCATTAGAAAATTATCACCAAATACAATCTATTCTAATTAAATGAACACAATAATTTAATCTTATTTATTCACAAATATTATCTAATTATTTGCTTATATACTAAACCCGGGATACAGTCAGTATTTAAATTATTTTCACACTATTTAAAAGGTAACAAAAACGTAGCTTATTGATTAGATAATTATCTTGTTCGTTACTTTATAAAATATAAAGTAGTAAGTGCTTCTTTTTTCCGTTAAAAAATAAATAAGTACGGCCACTATACAAAAGCTATAGGTATGCTTAATAGTTCGTGTGGCGGTAGTATTTATCAATAATGATTGAGCTACCTAAAGCCTAGCGTAGGTCGATATAACTACTGCTTGCTTATAAAGTGGACAACATTATGTAAATACGCGAGAGATATTGATATTACACAAACCAAATAACAGGTTCATGTAGGTTGATTTGAATAGCGTTGCAATAATGTTATTCAATGAACCAGATCTTATCACTGAGGCAACTAATTAATTAGGTAAATATTTACGTTCATTAGTTTAATAAAATTTTAACATAGCATGACAATTTGTTTGTAGTTAACGTTTGACTGCTACGTATAGGAACTGAAAAAGATAATTATAATATATATATATATATATATTATATAGTATACGCTTTGGAGAACTTATATTATATAATATAAAATGCCAAAGATGACCAAAGTATTGTAAGAAAATATAAAACACTATCAGGTTCCTTAAACACGGCTATATTGAATGTTGTTCCAAATGTTCTATTATATTTAATTAAATAAATAATAATAAATGAGTATGTAAACAGGGACATGAGGAATTTTAATATAAAATGGATTCACACTACTCGACACTTGCGGATCGCAATTTCACCAGGCGATAAATTTATGAAGATAACATAAAGTATATTGGAGTTCGATTATTAAATTTATGCGAATACTGTACGTTGTGAATGGAAATGAAAGCTCTTTGTTAAAACACGTTATTTTCAATAATTCTATTATAGCAAAATTCAATACGATATATCAAAATCACTTGAATTTCTTTTGATTTTATTCGCTCACATCAACTTAACAGCCGAATTTTTTTTGTTGTCGTAATTATATTTTCAATTTTGAGGATGTTATAGCAGGCGAGCAAACGGCTCATCTGATGTTAAATGACACCGCCGCCCATATACAATTGTAATATCAGAGGGCACTGAAATGCGTTGCCGGCCTTTATATTTGTTTTTAAAATATACATGTACTATTGCTTTTTTCTTTTCTGTGACGTCATTTCTGCATTGTGTTTCGCCAGAATATTGGCGCTGTAGCAAATAAATTGATACCGTAATCAGTTTTCCATCAGCCTTCTATAGCACTCGCAGAAAAAGTCGTGTGGTGACGATTGTATTCCAATATACTGTCATTACTCAGCATAAGCAGCGTTTAATTCTCAAAAATAGAATAATTTAAGAGAACGGTTTTGAGTTGCACAACCCTGAAAATAGTTCAGCACAACTTGCATTAAGGAAATCTACATCTAGCTAGTTGGCTAACCCCGCAAAACTCGCGTCACTTCACAAACGTGTACCAACGCTGCAATCGCGTGCAATTAAAACTTGCCAAGTTTGTGTACGAGTGCACCTTTCGTCCGAAATACGCCAAGTTGCTCAGCCGAGTTGTTTGGCGTTTATCACAATGCAGACCCAATTAGCCCGTTCAATGTCTGAGTTCCTCAATATTGTTTGGAAGTTCTAGAAATATCGTGTCATACTGTGCTCGGGGCATCGGGTATTCTAGCTTTCATACTATAAGTAAGTTGCGGAATTAGAGCTCTAAGTGAACAATATTAGGACAAATATTCTATTCTAGAACATTTAACCTGTTTTATATGATATGGGGAAAATAGCTGACAGATCATCTAACGAGAAGTGAATGGACACTTACAACACCAAAGAAGCTACAAGATACATTGCCGGCCTTTAAAACAGAGTAAGCTCTTTTCTTGAAGGTCTGCAGGCCGTATCTATCTGGAAATACCACATTTGGCATTTCATTCCTCAATTTTGTGGGTTCAGGCTGGAAGTTTCTATTAAAACGCACAGTAATGCTTTGCCAACTGTCGAGTTGGTAGAGGTAGTAGAGTTGTCCCGTAGATCGATGGCGGTAAGAGGCGGCAGTGATCAGTCCAAACAGTCATAGTTTTTATTTTAGCCTAACCAGGTACCGGATGGAAGAATAAGGCATACAATACTGAGGATACTATACTATGATTAATAGTTATGCGCCTAAATTTAGCACTTGCATTATTTCGGTTTACATTTGTGACAATTGTCATGTACCAGGAAGGCCACCTGTATTTATAAAAAAAAATAAAACCCAAAATATGGTAGTCATCGTATAAAATATTATGGCTTTGAAGTATGTACATATATTTAAGTGAATGTAAACAAGTGGTGTAGTCACTAACTTGTGACGTTAAATAATTATAACGCCATTATCATCCTTCTTGTTATCTTCATGCCCTTTGGTATAACTAATAGAATGTATCTACAATTTATAAAAGGTTTGTTTTTGCATTGCGCATGGTTTAAATTTGAGTACGGAGCAAGAAGTTCAGAACAGATCTGACCAGATTTGAGGTTTGCTCACTCAGTCTTGTATATCAATAAGCAAACTAATCTATGTTAAAATAATAATGAAGTGTTTAATATTAACTGTTCCTGTAACTTCGTGTGATAGTAGTGGAAGCTTCAATTACTACTTATTATATCCGCTCTTATTTATTTCAAACTTTTTGCTTGCGGCTTCACTCGCGTTATTAAGTTATTATTTTTCATCCTATGAAAAATAATACTTCCACTTAGGGGCGAAATTATCAAAATCTTTCTTACGTCACAATTGTTGTATGCATGCAGTCTCAGCCAGATCGGTATAAAATTGACAAAGTTTCATTCAAACTTTCATCCCCAATTTATTACCTTGGGGTAGAATTAATCACCTTTCTTAGCGGATGCCACCGTCATTACATTAACCTGTATGCAAAATTTCAGCCCGATCCGTCCAGTGGATCTATGCGTTGATAGATCCATGTCAGTCACTCAGTCACCTCTGAGTAATTAGATTGTGCTGTAAACTACACTTTAAAGGACCTATTAAGCATTCTGTCGATCAACGGTCATGATTTTTCCTACTATCATCCATTAGCACGCGTAGCGGATGAGCTCATACGACGACGAGAGCTTAATGACTTTAATTTTGTGGACTTATTAGCTAATTAAGAACATAATTCATTGGTGAATAAAAAGAAAAATATTTTATGTATTTGAGGGGGCGTTGATTTATGTCAAATCAAAACCATATTGGGAATGCACTTCATAGTACTTAGAATTCAGCAAGGAATTTAGCAAAATTCGTGTATTTTTGTATGTATTCATGAATCATATTATAAAAAATATCAACTTGAATGTACTGAATTAAACAAATCTGTAATAATTTCGTCATTGCACACAGAAACCTTTACAAAGAGTAAACCAACACTATGCTTATCGTGATCTGTTAAGAAACAAAAACGCATTATTTAGTTGTGTCACTTGTAAGGTCGCGCAAATGCCATTGGTGTCACAGTAGACGTGACAAATAAAAGTGCGCACCGATCGAGAATAGATTGGGCACCTCTCACTTTTGGTTTAACAGCGACGTACAGTAAACGATTTGGTGCTATAGACGTTCAGGAGGCAGCTCTTATACTAAAGGTGCAGAGCAAATTTTTGTTTTCATGGACATGTTTATTTGTATTAGTCAGAGTTTTATATGTAGGTACTTACGGTCTATATTTTCGAACTTAGTAATGTATGTACATGTGTTGTTTAGTTCCCATTTCATAGGGTAAGTTTTTAGGTCGGGGTTTATAGCTGACATTTGAAGAAACTAAGCGTATAAGATTGCTTTATTATTATAATTTACTAACTTGGCCTACATACTTTAAAATCTTGATGATTTTAAAAATAGAGACATATGCCGGTAGGATTTATTTGGCTATTGTTCCACTCTCACCAAACAAGTTAATACGAATAATAAGATATAGGTTCACCCCTTCTTGACACCACCATTTACCGGTGTCACATCACAGAAAGAAACCATCACATCTAAAACATGATGAGTCTATATCTGCCTTAATTTTATAGATTTAGACATTTAATAAGGAGGTATTATTTATCTCAATCAAAAACTCGGTAACAAATATAGCAGTCTTATTTATACTGTAGCATCTTATCGTCACGGGTTCATTTTTTGTACACTCTCCTGATGCAGGCTAAGCAAGGCACGTAGTACACACCACAATTCATAGATGTATTATAGAGTAACAATGAGCCTCCACGTGTCAGATCTATGTCCCGTAGAAGCTTCAAGGACTGGTGTAAGTATCATGATTTTTCAGCCATTAGAAATAATGGTCATAATTCAGTTAATAATTCAGTTAATACATATAGGAATACCATCCAACCTTCAATGAAATTGCTAGTAATCCACCTAATTACTAGCAATTTCCTAAATAATATTTTATCATTTTCAAACGAGGTACACCTTCAAAAAATATAATATTGTTATTATGTCAGCAAAAGCTTTAGCAAAAGTTTCTTTCACCCAAAGGTTGCCTGGAAGAAATTGCTACCTTAGCAATAAGGGCGCCTGTATTGCACTCGTTTTTTGTTGTGTTGTATGATTTTTTTTCTTCTGTGCAATAAAGAATTTTTATTTTATCTTATCTTATAATTAAAGCACAGCAGAGCGCTATCTAGCGGTGAGCGGAGAAAACATCTAGACCAAGCCCATAGTTTACTTAAGTGTGACTTGTATATAAGAATTTAATAGTCAATATATATACATGCTTAAAATTTTAAAACTTATTTTTTTATCATTTTACTGTCTAACGTGGCCAAAATGAAATCTTGCAATATTTTAACTATGAGTATATTACACAATACAACAGTCTACACACTTTATTGAAACGAAATGGAATGATAAGAGTAATTTTTGCCTTTCTTTTTAATCCTTTGTGAAGAGATTTAATCCTAATAACTAAAACATAATGCTTCACTATAGAGCCGTGATTGAAATTCTTTCAGTGTACGTTTTACCAAATACACTGGCTGCTCGCTCTTTGCGCCTTAAACGGTGGTCTTGCAATCGACGTAATTTCGATAACAATCCGATATGGACTTGGCTAGCCTTACGACTTAATCAGGGCCTTGAGTATTCATCTTATCAATCTGTTTTGTGGTTTTAACACCTACACAATGCTAACGATTGACCCAACGATTTAGTCTAACATTTATATATCTGAGATTGACATTTATAAAGGGAATTCAAACTAGTAATTTATATATTTAACTCAATATAATCTACACACAACACAAATCCATGAAATTTGTGTCTGTATGTAATAATAAATTGAAGGCTTTCGACTTTTTGTCTGCTATTATGTTTAATAATCACTAGCACGGTTGAAACCGTTTTTAATAATAATAATAACCACCTAGACACCCCTAGCCGCGAGCGCCCATGTTGCCCCTCTGTCGCCCCACTGCAGGCGACCATTAGGGGGCCCATCTAGCCGCGGCGAGTCACCGCCTGTCTCTATTTTACTGTGAGACTAGTTTAATGACAGGCGTCCGTAGTCTCCCCATAGCCCAGATATTCAGTCCACCAAAACCCAATTCCATAGCCCAGTATCGTAGTTTCCATATATTTACAATAGTCTTTACACCTGGCGGGGTCATCATGGGTTGTATATATTGTGCATCTGTGATAGCTCCGCCACGTGTAACACATACAAAGATTAACATTCGAAAAAGGCCTCTGTGCTGTTGGCTTCGGCCCCACACATGCCTTCCAAAGGACCGGGCCACTATTTGGCCCGTGAATCTTAAGGATTTCGAAAACATAATAATAATAAGCATTTATTTTCAGATTACAAATCGATCCATTGATTAGTAGTATTAGTAGGCATATAATTATAATATTAATATTATTGTTAGTACAAAACACAACAAAACAAACATACAAAACATTTTATCGCTGCATCCGCCGATCACATACGTCGCTCTGTGTCAGCAAACGCACGAAATGTTTTAATATAGGAGAGTCGTAGGTCTCCGTTATACTCTTCAGGATACTGTTGGGGCTCCCTCGCAGTCTGTCTAACAATGATGCTGTCTTTTTTCTTAGAACTGCAAAGAAACTGTCAGTTCTTGCCTTTACAAACATTTCTGACGCACTGCAATAACGAGGAAGTCCCAAAAGTACCCTAAAACCATTATTATATTGGACACGTAGGACATTAAGTGTTTTTTAGTGTAACTGGTCCACAGGCTCCCGGTGTACATATTCTGACAGTATGCTTTAAAAAGCGTGATTTAACACGGTCTGTACAACGCGAGAACCTACGTGCCAGCATATTGCACCTAACCGCCAATGCCCTACGTTCCCTCTCTATATCAACATTGTCTTTAAGGTCGTCCGTAAGATAATGTCCTAAATACTTAAACTGAGTGACACGATTTAGCTTTTTGCCATTAAGTAATATATCTGGTATTTGAGTTGGACATTTACCTTAAATACCATGTATTCACTCTTATTTACATTGTATATAAGACCATGACTTTTACAATATGACTCACATACACTTAACATTGATCTGAGCGCGCCCACCGTTGGAGCCAGCAGCACCATGTCGTCCGCATAACTAATGTTATTAACACAAACGTTATCTACCCAGCATCCGACACGCATGCTGCTGAGAGCAACGATTAGCCCATTTATATACAAGTTGAAGAGCCTGGGAGACGTTAACCCACCCTGCCTCACCCCGCACCCCAACCTGTACTCCTCAGAAAAAGAGCCGGCCCACCTAACCGAATTGGTCTGGTTCGCATACCAGAACTGCATCAATTGAGTGACTTCGGGTGGTACACCCTGCTCTCTCAACTTCCCCCATAAGATGTCATAGTCCACAAGGTCAAATGCCCTGGACAGGTCGAGAAAACAAGCGTATATTGGAGTCAGACGGTTCGTGTAGTACCCAACAGTATGCTTAAGACTTATTATAGCAGTTTCTGTGGACAAACCCTGCTTAAATCCGAATTGAGCATCATGAGATTTAAAATAACTATCTAATTGAAGGTCCAGCAGACTGTCGAGCACCTTTGCCGTTATGGTAGCGAGCGAAATTGGTCTATAGTTATTTTTGTCAGAAATGTCACCCGTTTTATTTTTGACTACAGTTTTCATGAGTTCCCAGGCAAGTAGGAGTGGCTCATACAAAGAGAGAAAAAAGTACCTAACACCCTAGGCAAATGCTGCCCTGCATATTTGAAATGCTCCACACTAAGCCCATCGTGCCCTGGTGACTTACCCCTAGACATTTTCTTTATAACATCTGCCACGCTTTTGGTCGTAAATTGGATAGGTGTAACATTAAGTGTGGACATAGAAGTGAGCCCACTGTGTGCAACGTTAGCTTTGACCTGGAAATGTTCCCTAAACATGTCAGCAATAGCTTTTGGCTCACCATGTTCCCCAACAGTCGAAGGAAGACTCGGTTTGACATTAAGTCTATTTGTACACTTCCAAAACTTATTAAAATGTTTAGACTGACATAAAGTAGCAAGAGAGTCCATTTTAACTGTTCTTGATTTTTGGTGTTCATTACATATTCATTATATTTAATTATTTGAGCATTAGTTCTGTCCCCCAAATGACATTATTTCTACCTACATTTGGAATATTTACTTTATTATGAATAACATTTAAATTACAATTTATTATCAGTGGTAAGTGATCCGAATAGTATACATTCATGTCAATATTTACATCTACAACAGATTGCCACGCCGCTTGCGTCACAATACAGTGATCAAGCCACCTTCGACAACCGTGAGCATCACTCACAAAAGTATAATGTTCATCTCCAGTTCCCAGGATTTCAACATCTGCACAAACCCATTCTGGTCGTCACAAAAACACTTCAATTCATTGTAAAAAAGTTCACTTGGATGAGCATTGAAATCCCCCAACATAAAAACGAACTCGATACAGTTACTCTCAACTATGGCACTTATTTCACCTAGACATTCCGCAAAAATGGCAAGTTATCTAACGAGTTCGTAGGCATATACACACAAAAACAGAGTATAGACGATCACTGAGCGTACCTTTAATAGCCGCAATGCGGGGGCTACTGCACTTCAGCACTGAGACCGTACTGAACAGACCTTTGCGCCATAGAATTGCCACCGCCACCGTGCGGCCGACCCCTCAGGATGCCAGCCGAAGTCCCGGTATACTCGAAGTCACCGCTGATGGTGTCAAGATATGGAATTTCATGAGGCAATAGCCATGTCTCTTGAAGTGCTATTTCGATGTACGACATAGGTATTTTATATTTTCCATAGATGTCTTTACCGATTTGCAGTTAAAACTCACGAGCCTCGTATTATTATCCATTGTCACTCTGCACTCTCAACAAACACAAGTAAGTAAATAAATATAAAAGTATTAAGTATTTAGAAGGTTGTGGCTGTTTCTTACTGGTTTGGATTGGATAATGCTATTTTCCCCCGTTATATTTCTCACCTCTGTCAACTTTTAAGTTAAACAAGCGCCTGTATGTTATTCCTTTTGGCCAAAAATCTTCACTAAGTTTTGTAAGTGATTTTCAAACGTAGCTAGATATTATAATCATCGTCCTAAATCGTCCCACCACACCCATGTAAAGCAACAAGCCTTTCCACATAGCATTGATCTGGAGATTGGGGCGTAGCTTACCACATGGGCCAAATGTGCAATAGCACCACCACCATTGTAGCAGGACTAATGGCTTACCGTGCCTTTCAAAGTAAGAAATCAACTTTCTTTTAGGACAATCAAGTGTGAATCACCTGATTGTCCTAAAAGATAGTCGACAATGTACTAACCAAAGTTGAAAAATCTTCCACGATATGGTATACATCACACAGCGATATAAAACCAACGCTCTGACCACTTTAATATCATCATCAAGCTCTTATACGTCCTACCTGTAAAGGGAGACGAGGACTAAGTCGTCCACGCGGATTGGCCGACTTCACGTACAACCCTTGAATTTACGTTTCCTCACGATGTTTTCCTTCACCGTAAGAGCGCCGGATAAACGTAAATATAACTTGCACCCTCCAGATTGGAAGGCAACAGCCCACAACAATAATCCTCCGAGCTAGTTGATGTAATGAAGATTATAAGACTACTCTTATAGCACGAGAATGATTTCAGTAGAGCTAGTTTAAACAATTTAATGATTTAAAGATTTATTTTCATTTTCCAACGTACTGAGTGCATACTTTCAATATACAATTCAATTTATCCGTCAATAATATTTTTTGGCAAAGCTTCAGCGCAGGTGTGACGAATCCGGCAAACAATTTGGTTATTCACCACATTTGGAGCGCATTATTCACGAAATGCATTTACTGGGTGTTTGAACCGCCGCCTATTTGATGTTGGTACGATATGAGAATTTCTGTTCTTTAGAGAAAATTTCGGCTAAATAGTAATAATCGTTTCTTTAATCTTATTCTTATATTCTCAAAAGATAAAAAATTGACACTGATTAAACAATACCGTGAAGATACCCTAGCATCTTGTATTGGTAGGTTTATGTTTCTGAAACTAAATCAACCTTGCTGGCATGAGGTGCCTCCAAAATAGTTATCAAGCAACCAGTTCTGGACTTATCCAGAACCAGTCAATTTATAATTTAATTTGTGTGTACCACATGTATTTATTTATAAATCTGTAATGGAAGTAAATACTGGAACACTGAGTTTATCATAGGCATGCGTCCGACTTTCCACCAGATGACTAAATTGACTGTTTTCTTACTTCATTACATGAACAGCACTGAAATTACACACCGTCAGTTAACACCTATTATGGTATTGCTGACAACATAGCTTTGCTTGCTGTCAACAAACATACAAATGTTCAATTCGTGACAGTGAAAAATACTATCGCTAACCTAACCAAAATACTAAACAAGTCGTGATTTTACAAATGGCAAAATGGTTTACCTAATAGCAAATGATTGCAATCAACTCGAGACATTTGCGGGATTACGTTTCATAGGAAATAAGGACGTCGATGAAATGAAGTTATTATGTAAAGGTATTTACGTAAAAGGAACTGTATGTTCAACTCGGAATGTATGGTAGAGCATTGACTTACAGCAATAGAAGCCAACCTTTCGTGTTGATGCACACATTTGTCAAATAATGAACGAGACTGTATTACCTCTCTAAAACGGGTATTAATGATATTAAAATAAAGGCGGAATCTGGATGTTGCACACAAAACATTTCAATGAGGGGATTAACACAATAGTATATACCTTGTTAAACTAAGTAACGTATAAGGTTCTACCATTCAACCAGGCAATAGGATCCCACTGCATGGCTACGAACATTGGGCTTAACAACTACGTGAGCCCATTACAGATTGGTAGGTGTAAACGACTGCCGACTAGCAGACTTTGACGACAATACACCATGCCTTTCGAAGAACTCGAGATAACAATTGTGGGTGTGCAAGTTTTTATATGTCAAACATGAGCAGGACGATCAGTTTGCTCACCTGGTGGCAAGTGATACGCTTAGCTGAGACAAGGTCCTTTTGAATACACAATGTTCCATTTGTTGTTATGTATACATATATATACAAGTTTATATTAATATAGATACATATATTGTTGAATGTAGGTGTGTAATGAATGATAAGTGTAATTTTCGTTTTCGTCAATAAATAATTTGTCTTTCTTCCTTTCTTTAACCATGACAGATGCAGTGATGAAGAAAAATAATAACAGTAGGTGGAAATTATTTTCCTTCAACACCTACCCTGCCTGCACCTAAGACGACATATGGTAGGTTTCTTACACCCGGCAATTTATCCACATGCCGAAACACAGAAGTGCAAAGGTTAAAGTAGCGGATAGCCGACGGATGAATGTTACATTAAGTTGTATGTAATACATAATAAATGGTTTTACTAAGTGTCCAAACATTACTTACTATCTAATAAACTGTAATCGAATTACGAAAACAGACGCCATCAAATCAGTCACAAAGAAAAATAAATCGCTCCAAATTTTATGGGGCGAATAAACTGTGAGTTCGCTTTAATAGTAGCAAGCAAAATTTATCGGAAAAGATTTGTGCGCGGCGCCGATGCTGCGATTTGACTATCGGAAATATATTTTATGACGTCCACGGCACTTTGTTGGACTTAATGGTGATTTTAGAGCGTTTTTCCCCAACTTTCGTATGTGTGAACGCCGCTTGATTTGCAGCTGTGAGTCGACCGCTTGAATTTATGTTATGACTCTCTAGTCGCCATTTACTATGATAGAAGGAATTACTGTTCCCGTAAATCATATTTGGTTTTACGATGCATAAATTTCATATTCTCTGCAAATTAAAAGCTTTTTTCTCTGAAATAGTTAAATGCGTAAAACATTTAGCACATCAATGTTTTCATTAGATCTATTTACCTTTATGTGTCAAGTAATGTACCAGCCCTGGTGTTAAAGTTCATAACAATTTTTATAGCATCTTACTTTAATATAATAATGTAATATCTTTATAAAAATTGAACCCAAAATATCTTAATAACATTTAATATTTTACAACACAAATTAAGATATTGGTTACAGAGTTTTCAATTGTTGATAATACATATTCTGTTACTGGAAATTTTTAATGAGCAATGAACCCATTACCTTTCCTACCTGGGTAACAGAGCTAAAGCAGTATAGTGTGCGTTTGAGTCAAATTAGTTAATATTTTGGCTCTTATCAGTATCAAAGTATTATCTCACTGCGATCTTAACCTACACTGAGACTACTAGATTACGCAGGCAGTTAAAATATTCATAAAGAAAAGATGTATGAGTACCTACAAATAAATATTACATTAATTTCAATGGTCCTCCTCGTAACATTTACCTCTTCCGGCATGGAATTCACTTCAATTATGTACTTATGTTTATTGTTCCCATATTTTGATAATACATATGAACTTTACAACTCATTCAAGCCCGCGGCAACAAACTTTAAAGGCTTCAAATGATGGAAGACAGTTGTTAATCACCAAAAACATAAAACAACACTTGTTTCAATATAAAAAGGTTATGCCTCAACATTCATCTCTATTGAGATATTAATAAAGTGCAGTTTTCCGAAATGGTCTTGTAAGAGCTGATATGCACTGAGCAGATGCTGCAAACAACCTGTTAATTACGAACAACTTTTGAAATACTAGTTTCGCAATAATTACTTCGTAGGGCGCGCGACATAAGATCATAAAAACTAAAACAAAAAGTAGTTGCCTGTCTCGATATAAAAGTCGTTGATCGCCAGAAAAACTGGATTGCGTAGAAGGCTTAATGTTCGCTATGTGCCTACTACGAGTGTCATTTCGAATCATATTTTAATAATAAAGCAGAGTCTAAGTAGAAGCTATTTACAATGCTTAATAACTACTTATAACGTAAAGGCATAGGACACCTTTCGGCGTTTTTTAAGAATTCCATAACTTTGCTGTATCGCTCAAGATCTCTCTCTATTTAGAAACCCAGAGCCTATTATAAGTACAGGGTAGCCAGAGACAGTGCCTAGTTAATTGTTCGACAGAATGAATTATCATCGGATGTTGAGATTAATTTAGAATGTCACTTAAAAGTTTAATATAAAGAATTCCAAGAGGTTCCAATCTTAACAGAAGTTATTATAGGTTACAACAAAAAATTTCCTTAATAAAAATAATACGTATTTGGGGTTCCTTGGAGGATTTTTTTATGATATCTGACCTGGATTAATGTAACTACCGACTATATCAAGCGGGCAAGCATTTACCGTGGCATTCGAAGGACAATCATATTTCGTAACATAAAATCAGGTGATTTTCATTGAACAAAAATAGTCATATCGCTCGCAAATATGAACCAAAAAGTTTACAATAATATTAATTGCGACTGTAAGTCGCCACAGCCACTTTTTTATAACTATGCATCATGGTAAGAAAGTCATCATAGTATTGCAAAACTTATCAACAGCATCAATATAAAGATTGTTATTACGCGCAACTTTTAATGTCTTCATTGCTCAGATCCAACATTGTCTCATCTACAAGTAATACTTTATCTTTATGCTCTCGTGCCCAGGCACCTACGAGTAGCATAGGTCAGCTGCCATCAAGGACGGCAAACGTAGACATTATAGGAAACTCCTGTTATTTCATCAATTAAATTAGCCAAGATGCGTCTGTGCTTAATCTCTTGTTATTTATAATTTCAGCAGATGATCCTCCAATAGGCTTGCGATTTTTTCGTATCATTTCCCGTATTTTAACAGGTGACGGAAGCAGCTTTTATATGAATTGGTTGTAAATTATGCATAGATGTTAAAGTATATCCAATAAATTCACCTAAAAGTGCACAAATTATTTGGTGTCGGGGTATGAAAAGTTATAGAATATTACGAGTGGATATTGGATATTATAATTCAAGGTTAAACTATATTTATAGATTTTGAAGTCGAACCTTTTTGGTATTTCAGACTCAGTTTAGTATAAATATTGTTACGAGGGGGTTCGGATAAATTATTGCCAAACACGAAGAATAACACGGTAACACACTTTATTAATTAACCAATATTATCACACACCACTAATTACACTTACACTACTAATTAATCAATTAACGCACGCACTAAAATCCGTAATCAACACTGCACACTATACACAACACTTTCCGCACACACACGTAATAATCAACGTTAACTCTTCACACTGTTATATCACACTCGACGATCCTTAGATATCGCTGTATCACTCGCTTCTTCCTTGTAGTCGCAGGTATTTCGCTCTTCGTTCGCTCTTGAGTAGAACACAAGACTCCGGCGCACCCGTCGGCCCGCCTTATATACCTGTCCGGCCGCTGAGCTCGAAGCGTCGACGTCATTCTACATAGTTCGCGAATTATCTAGAACATACTAGACTTTTGCTATTTGACAATTCGCATGTCATACTCTATGGACTGTCTGTGGACTGACGTCACATATTAGCCGCCATATTTAATGACATTTTAATTACGTCAATTCGTAACATATATACGTGATAATAAATTTATGCCAACAAAAATGGAATTCATATGTTAGCTTTGACGGTAATGGATATTAACAAGTTTTTTCTTTTAGCTATGTCATAAAATATGTGTTTGAATAAGCCCTCAAACACTTTCCTGTAAAGTGGAATTTAGTACAAATATATATTTTAAACTTTTATGATTGCTCTAATAAACAATATCAATATTATTGATAAAACTGTAACTTTCGATTATTTAAATTATTTACTTAAATTGGGAGTGATCGGAGAAATCATGCGGACTCGTTCCTGCGGCCACATTTTTAATCAGTTTTTTGAGGCAAAACTAATCATTTTTCCTTTGAAGTACGCTTTTGTAGTATTTTTCCACATGGCTTGGGTGACAAAATCGTAGAATCAGCCGATGCCGGAGGTATTTCCTGGGAGATACGACCTGGCGTCTTTAAAAAAAGAGCGTATTCTCATTGAAAGGGCCGACAACGCAGTGCCCTCTGGTGTTACAAATGTACATGGGCGGTGGTGTCAATTACCATCAGATGAGACGTTTGTCATCTATAGTATAAAAAAAATAGAATGTTTAAAAAAAAATAGCATCTGCCTTCTTATTAGTACTTAACCTTCTTCCAAAACTGCATTGTATATAGTTACATAATTCGGATCCATTAGTCCATAAAATGTATTTGAAAATTCCCAGCCAATTTCGCTTTGCAATTGTTTAAAAAGTACTTACATTTGACATTATGTAAAAATAATAATTTTCGCAAGAATACTACAAATTTGCTTGAGTCTCCAGTTACCTACACTGTCATTAGGTCAAAACTGGAACATAAAATTGCTTCATTCCATCATTTGTAGTGCTAGCTACAAACCAATTCAAGTTTTAAAATTACTCGTCCGAGGCTACAAAATATATAGACATACAAAGTCATTTGTTTTCTATTCAATTTCTATTAGTTTTATCTAGCAGTTTTCATGAAATTAATTCAATATATTCTAAAAGAGCGTCGGTGGCTCAGTGGTGTGGACTGTCGCCTTCTACCGGGAGGGATGAGGTTCAAATGCCCGACACGTACCAATGTATTTTCGAATTTTCGAAAAATATATGTACGTTATCCGACGCTCTTACGGTGAAGGAAAACATCGTGAGGAAACCTTCATGCACGCCTGCGAAGAGATTCGAAGGTTGTGTGTGAAGTCGTCCAATCCGCACTGGGCCCGCGTGGACAACTAAGGCCTAATCACCCCATACGGGTAGGCTCGTGCCCCTCGGTGGGGACGTTTAATGAGCTGATGATGATGATGATGATGATCACTCCTAATTAACTATGTTTTCCCCGCAAACATGCAAGCGGGAAATATGGTTTTTCTCTTCATAATAATAGTAATATTATGGTAAAATATCTCAAAGTTGTGTTATTCTATTCGATATTTTTTAATTTCATAAGTAATCTCTTAAAACTAGCTTTTTAAAAATAACCTAACCTTCACGTTTACGACTAAAACGAAACCATTCTATACGATTTCAAACAAGAATATTACTTTATAGGTTTTGAAAACAATTTTAAAGACACGTGGCAACAACAGCCTGAGACGGGTTGCAGGAATCTCAAACATGAAACATGAGCAAACACTTAACTTGCAGCCTGTACTTGATTAACCATATACGTAATTAGCTCAGAAATCTGCCCCAGTCACCACCTGCCTACGATTAATGGGCAAACAACATTGAGGTGTACGTTTTGTTCGATGCATAGACCGTTTTTTGCTAAGCGAACAGAAGGTGCCTTTACAAGTTACGTCGATAAATCGAAGAAAGATTAACAACAAGGACATCATAGGATTATGGCGACTTTATCAGCCATTTCGAGCAGTAGAAAATTTTTCGGGGCCTATAGCCTGTTTTCATAATAAGTCGTGAGTAGTCAAAATGAAGCGCTCTTTGATCGCGATCCTTCCTAAGCGTTTTACACATCATAAATTGACAGGTGTAGTGTGCAAAAGAAATGTATATCTATTAAAAGCCATGACCTGCCTGCAACACTGCATCTTACATGGGTAGGCATATTACTAACCATTATGAGAGTATAGTTGCCATCCTGGTCCCTTTTAAACAAACGAAACAAAGCCAACAACGAGGTATAAAATTTGTCAGTTATTCCAAAGATTTCTTATTATTTCATTAATTAATATCACATGCACTTTTATCGGTAATGCAATGGGTTTTGTACTACACTGCATTCGAGGCAATAAATGTTAACACACAAAGAGTTAGCATAAACGAAGTTGAATCAGAATAAAAGTATTTATATCAGGATAAAAGTATTTATACTTTATAAATAAAAATCGAGTAACAATTATTGTACAGGCGATTCATTGTGGTTTTGCCATATGGTACCAACCATGTCAGTAACCACATAGATTAAATACGCTTTTGGCCTAATGACCGATGCGATGAATGATGGTTATGATACTTCTCATATTTTCAATTTAATTTAAATTAAACACTTATTGATTAAAAGAGACAATCAAAATGTTTTGTTATTACTTTCACTTAATAGGTATTTATTTTAAATGTATTTTCATACATTGTAATAAATACGGTTGTCATACAATTTTACATCTCGTCAGTTTAAAACACTTTGTTCCTAAAGTTTATTTACAAAGCTTTGTCGGTCTGCCTCGGACATAATTACCTTACTACGTAATAAATTTTATGCAATAAAGACAATGCGTAGTACTATTATGTAAAACTATACATACCAGCTACTCAGGTAGTTGATTTGAATTCGCATTCGGTCAGCGTATGGTTAGGCTTATCTCCCTATTATAATGCTGTGTCAGAATGTATTTACCTTTAGTGGAAGGTTAAGGCTTATTGTTAGGCATAATTACTGTTGAACGAGGGCTACATTTTAGCAGTGTTCTTATTTTGATCCTGAAAGAGAATTAAACATAAATTACAGGGATGTAGTACATTCTGCCAACCAACGAACGGCCAAATACAGCTTCGTGTGAAGCAATCTAAAATCCAGTAAAAATAATAATCGTCAAAGAAAACCTGTTCTTATAGTGAATTTAAATAAAAATAAAAAGGTCAACCTGTGCTGTAGCTAGTTACTTAATCATCATCATCAGCTCATTAAACGTCCCCACCGAATGGCACGAGCCTACCCGTAAAAGGTGTATAGGTCTGAGTCGTACACGCGAGCCCAGAGCGGGTTGGCCGACATCACGTACAACCTTTGAATCTCTTCGCAGGGGTGCACAGGTTTCTTCACGATGTTTTTCTTCATCGTAAGAGCGTCGGATAACGTACGTATAATTTCGAAAATTCAAAACCTCATTGGTACGTTTCGGGATTTGATCCTGCGCCCTCCCGGTAGGAAGGCCACACCATTGAGCCACTGACGCTCTAAATAAATAACTGAATATTATTAAGAAACAAAACGCATCAAATTTTAAATCGTCACGTCCACGTCTCGCGTCCACTCGAACACATTTTCCGGTCGATGCAACATTATGGTAAGTTCATCAAAGAAAACCCGATCAACTTGTTATCACAGAGAGCCAGGTGACAAAGCAAACATATATTTTAAAAATAGAACATAATTGCTACCACCGGTGCTGTTTAATTTCCTTCGAGACGAATTAATCGATAGTTTGGCATGTGTCCATCAAGCGGCAGTAATTTGTTCATTACCTATAATAAGACCTTAATAAGATAGCAACGAAGTTTTAATTTTACAGTACCTACTAGACAATACAGTAATAACTTGCAAAATATGTATACATATAATTGGATACCAATTACAAAGATAAATTTAAATATATGGTCCTAATTAGAAAAATATCGTGTGGATAATATTTTCTGCCATACTTTATTTGTAATTGAAAAACAGAAATGATGATGTAAAGCCTTAAAGAATTAAAAGCATGTGTATTTAAATTTGATCTATTTAAGTACGTGGAATAAATCCAATACAATAAGTACCTACTAGGCAATTTGCTGCGCATTAGGGCAATTTCCCGGTCCTTCCCAGGTTGCTTCCATTATTCTAGAAAAATCAAGCATGCATTGAGAGAATGTGGCCGCTTGGCGGTTTGTTTAGCGACCACAATGCACTACGCTAACGAGTCGCGGGTCTGAATAAAACATTGCCGTTTTGCCACTATCGCTCATAAGCGAGAGCGATAAATATTATACCAAACACGCTTCTTGTGTGGACTAGCTATAGAATTATTTATTGTCGCATCAAGTTGCTAAAATTATTTTGGCGTGCACTTTTTTAAAAAATATAAAACATAATAATTGAAGAAAACTAATGGCCAAGCTTAACACTATGTCATTACAATGTCTGTTTATAAACTGAAGCATCTTAATTTTGTAATCGTGTGAAACTAAGAGAAAATTATAGTAATTTTTAACCTTTTATTCAAAATCCAGAGCATCCTACTTTACAAGTTTTGAACTATTATTTTCTTAATGATTCTACATAAACATCATTAAGAAATTCAAATTAACTAATCTAAGTAATTACCCGGAACCCTTCATCTCTTCATCAGTTCATCTAGTGGTTGATTTACCCACACTGCACTTGCTGCTAGGAGACCACTACATACATTCTTTTTTGCTACAGTGGCCTAGGAGGGCATAGGTTTAAACCCGATCAATGTGTTTTCGAAAATATAATATACGTTATCTGACGCTCTTATGGTGAAGAAAAACATCGTGAGCAAACCAGCGCACGCCTGTGAAGTGATTTAAAGATGCTGCGTAAAGTCGACCAATCCGCACAAGGCCTACTAAGGGCTATACACCTATTACGGGTAGGTTCGTGCCCCTCGATGGGGAAGTTTAATGAACTTGTGATAACA